>VXBZ01012603.1:3153-18810 GCA_013399135.1 Heliornis fulica | reverse complement strand
TCTTTCCCCCCCTTTTTCCCCCCCTTATTTTTTCATCTTCTCCTCACTTCCTAGCTTCTTCTAAAAATATATCTAATTCTCCTCATTAGAAACTTTTACTTGCTGATTTATTTTTGCCACTTTTTTAATTCGAAGGTAAAATTTAATAAAAGCAGTGTTGCCTAGAGCTGAGGGGGTTTCATGGCTTCTGGCTGATACATCCTTCTATATAAGTAGTAGTAACAGGGAGGCTCAACCTTTTGAATCTGTGGCCATCAGAAAAGGGTGGAATTGGTTTCTATTTTGAGACCACTCTTGAGGGCTGGAGAGACCTTGAAAAGTCTGAGTCGTCCCATCGCAAAGGGCACAAGCAGCGGTAGCATTGTCTGGGTTGTGCTCCTGCCTCCAGTACACCCCATTAAGCACTGGCACTGCATCGTTTCTGCTCTCTCTGAGGGACTCCTTCCAGTGGAAGGAATCAAAATCCACCCCATGCTTGGTCCATACCATGGGACACTGTCCCTAACACATTCTGGATATTTATTTTAAAGTCTTGTCCTAGCAGGTTGACAACAAAGGGTGTGTTGAGTCCCATCTGGAGCTTAGGTGACGCCTGCTTGCCGTATGTGTCCAGCTGTAGGTCTGCACGTAAAGAGGAAAGAGACACCAGGTAAATCCAATGGGGAAGCAGGTGGAAATGCTACTTGTGTACAATGCATGACCCTGTGGAGCTCACAACGGGGGGTATGAGTTCAGAAAATAAGTTAATAACTTATCCTTGGCTAGTTGTCATAATGGCTTGTGGTCACTGCCTTGGAGGCAGCTGGTGGGATCCAGGGGGATACTGGGCTTCTGGTGCACCAGTCTGCTCCAGCATGGGAAGTTCTCATGGCATGGTCAGTCTGACAGTGACTCTCAAATACCCTCAGCCGTTGTGCTGGTTTGGATGTACATCCCATGCACGTTGGAGTTAAAAGGGGCAGCGTTACACAACTCAACTTTCCAAGGCTTTGAAGAGAGAGAAGAAAGGGTGCTGGAGAAGAGCTGTTATCTGGAATGAACTACAAGGACAGGGAGGGGGCCAAGAGCATAGAGAGGCGGCTTTGGAAATGAGAAAATACCGATGGAGCAGGGCGTAGGTTAGGAAGTTTGATCTTGGCTGCATGATCGTCGTTCCTAAGATGAAACATCAGGACACATGGCATGGGAAGGAGAACTGTTGGGAAGAGGATGTGGGTGTTGGAAGTCACACCCCTGACTTTGCAAAGGCGTGACTTCACACGTGCTGACCCTGGCTCTTAACCGAGCACGAGGAATGGGCTGTGAAGGCTGTGGTCCTCCAACTCTCCAGAGAAGGTCTGGTGGTCACACTCACACTGGCAGTGGGACCTCACTGCAGCTTAGTGCCACGCAGACCTGTATTGGATGCAGTACCTTTGGGTACGGTGGTGGGATTTGGCCAGTGGAGTTGTGAGATTGTGTTTCTGCTCCTCTTGTCCTGGGTCCAGCGTTTTCGCGGCATCAGGCTGCCCTAACAAGGAAATTGGGGGGGCTGCAGCCCCCTTGGATCCTGTCCCCTCCTGGGCCTGGTAAATCCACCCTTCTGGACTGCCGCCACGGTCTGGTGGTTTGGTCTCTTTGTCAGTTACAAAGTGCAGTCTCACAGAACACGATTTGCCGCTGGCAGGCTTTTAAAATATGTGTTTGCTTTTGATTATATTTTTTTTTTAAATTAATTTTCCAAGGATCAATGTGGTAATGCATATAAAAATTACAATATGTAAAACAAAGTATAAAAGCATACAAGGAATTCCAAACACATAACATACTGTGCCTTGGAGCTTATGAGATCCATACAGCACTTATTGTATTATGGGAACGCTCTGACCCCAAGACCCAGCGGAAAGGCTTGTTAGGGGAGCAGGACTGAGCCATGCTCCTTATGAGCTGTAGGACGCCCAGAAGGAAAGCCCTAGTGAATATAAAAGCAGAACTCAGACTGGTCTGTGAGACCTGGGGGGACTTTCAATGGCTTTGTACCAATTTCTGGAGAGGGATGTATACTTTTTGCCCCCGCAAATATTGTTCTGGCAGTAATTAACACTTAACATCATGTCTTTCCAGGGAGACTCTCTGGATTTCCATTGGACCACGATTACTTCCCCCCCACCCTCTCTTCAAGCATCATTGCTTTTGTCAGCTCCAGCAAGGAACTATGACATGGTTAGGGAGGACACACATCTCAGTCACTGTAACTGCCCACGTGCTCTGCAGGTTCCCACCAGATGCGAGGCAGAGCACCAGTGCTGGAACCACCCTGAAAGGAGTTTTGCCTTCTGTTTGGCACAGCTCTGAACTGCTAGGGAGGAGCTCGTGCTGCCCTGGTGCTGTGGGTCAGGAGCAGAGCAGATTGGGGTTGCAGGGGGACCTGATCCCCAGTTCTGTGGACCCCCAAAAGTGCAGAGTGGAGTGCAAGGGTGAAATAAGTCTGGGTGAAGGCTCTTTGCGTGCTGGAAAACTAGTCATTAGGAGTTCAGAGGGATCTACAGGCTCTCCACCATGAAGGCGACAACCCCAAGACCATCTTCCTGGTGGGCAAGAGTCACCAGCTGGTGCTGTGCCTTGAAACCCACCTGGAAGCATCCCCTTTGGCCATGATGGCTAAATGGCCTAATGGCCTCAGGTTGCGCCAGGGAAAATTTAGGCTGGATATTAGGAAGAACTTCTTTACTGAGAGAGTCATCAAGCATTGGAACGGTCTACCCAGGGAGGTGGTTGAGTCCCCATCTCTTGAGGTGTTTAAGACGGGTAGATGCAGTGCTTGAGGACATGGTCTAAGGGTAGACCTGGTGGCGGTAGGTTAATGGTTGGACTGGATGATCTTAGGGGTCATTTCCAGCCTAAAAAAAATCTATGATTCTATGATGCAGCTGAGAGATCCCTGCACTGGAGCACCTGTCCTGGTGCAGAGCAACAGTGGTTTCACCGTCGGCGCTGGTGAAGCCGTGGTTGTGGAGGACCTCAGCGAGTTCCCCGAGTCTGGCAGGCAGAGCCGGGTGCAACGGGAGACCGTAGGCACGTTATCCATGCGAAAGCTATTCACAGCTCCGTAATGATATGTAATTGTTTGTGTGCGGTCAGCTCAGAATTACCCTGATAGGTTCCACATTGCAGACGCTCGGAGACGGGCTGCCGTAGTCCCGCGGGTAGCGCTGAAGCTTTTCCATCTGATGTGTAGGACTCCAGCTTTGTACGATAAACCCGGTGTCGCCTTTCTGAGGTGCGGTGCTTGTGCACAAAATCACTTCTTGTTTTGTGTGCAAAAATGGAACTGGGTTATTTTATGAGATAATCAGAAGTGAAGGCTTTTTAAAAAAAAAAAAACAGCATCTGTTTCTTTGTTGTTTGGGGTTTTTTTCTGTGATCCTGGTGATTTTAGCAAGACTGGAGCTTCAGATACTTACTTTTCTCTGTAATCGAAATAATTTGAGATCTTGTGCACAGACTGTGCAGAAAAAATGAACAAATAAACAGTGAAGGTTAGGAAAAAATCCCAGCCAGTGTCGTGTAACAGGAGAAAAATGATAGTTCAGACGTCGCTGTAGTCTGACCTGCAGTCACAAACCTGCTGTTACCGTGGTACAGATGGTATTGCTGCTCATCAGGGTCTCTTGAAGTGTCCTCTCATTCCTTATTGCCTGCATTTGGGATGTCTGGTGTAAGGTAATTGTAACCTCCCCATGTAGCCTTTGTGTACGCTGAAGTTAAACCTTATTTCCATGAGAAAATACTTGTCATGCATGGACATACCTATAAACCAGGGTTTGTTCTCTCCTGGGAGCTTTAGGAAAGATACTTTCAGCATCTCTGAGCATGATAACTTACCCACGTGAGTCCCCTCGCCCCTCTCCTGTCTTTGCTCATATCTGGTGAAGGTGATGGATGCTTCTGGGTGATGGGCTCCTGCTCTCCAGGGGAGCGGGGTCCTTCCATGAGATGCTTGGGAAGGGAAGCTACAAAACCAGCAAGGGACCTGGTTGTCCAGCCTGGTCAGCGGCACGGCAAAACAGACCGATGGCAAACAGAGGTGCCAAAGCCATGTTTTCACGCTGGAAAGTAGCTTTTTAAGCTGAGGTTGTCTCGTTTAGGATGAACCTTGTTCTGGTCAGGCTCAGTGTTGGTGTCTGTCGGCTGGTTTAGCTGGGATATGATCATGTCTTGACCCGCTGCCCACAGGCAGCCCTGCTCCGCAGCACGCTGACCACTCCAGCGTCCCGCCAGAGTGGAAAAAACACTTGAGACATAAATCAGGTGCCTTTCATATGCCCCCCTCCCTGCTTCCCACTCCCCATCCTTGTTTTAGCTTTGATTAAACCTTTTGGATTCAGGGTTTGGTTATTTATTGATGTAAGTTGACAGACCTGCCCTGCACCCGAAGATTTGCACTGTTTTGGAGGGATATGCTGAAACAAAAGCACAGCAGAGTGCGAGTGCAACAGGAACATGAGCCCACAAAGGGCTGTAACTGTCTGGATGGCTGATGTCGAGGAGTCTGCTTGGAGCTGGAGGTGGGGGGGGACCCACAGAAATATTTCTACTCAAGCTTCTTTAACTTTAAACCCAATAAAAAAAAGCATTCCTGGCCCTTCTTTTCTCCTTTTCCCTTTCTTTTTCCACCACTCTGTATAAAACTTTCTCTTGTTTTGGCTTGCGGGGTTTTGGTTTTTTATTTTATTTGAAGAGATTTTAGTTGCTAGGCTTTCTGCTTCTAGATTATTTTTTTTTCCCAGTGAAATCATTTGTCTTTTATTTTTCTTTAATCTGTGTTCAAACTTCAGTGGTAACTTCTTCTGAAGGCTGTGATTATAGTGTGATTCCTCATTTTTTTCTTGGAATCCTTTCTCAGTTTATATAACCGACGTGACAAATCTTTCCTGCCTTACCGTATATGATACTGTGGTTAAATGTCTCTGTCCCTCACTTAATTAACTCCAATTGTTTACTTTCAATTCGGATCCAATTAGTGTACTATAATAGCTGGTTCTGGACTTAATAGAACTGGTCAAAACTTTTCAAAACTGCCCACACAATGTCAATACCATCTGGAAATCAGGGTTTTTTCCTGACCTGGAATGAAAGCAAGTATGCACAAGCATTCCTGCAAACTGGAAATCCAAAGTATGTTGCGGTTGCAAGTATTGGTGGAAAAAAAATCCCCACTGGTCTTGTAACTTAGATGGAGGCATTTCAGTTCTCAAGTCTGTTTTGCTTTATAATGCCTTGTGTTTTCCGGGTGGCATCCCAACGGGAGCCCTTCTGACAGTACCCCGGCGATGGTCACAGACACTAGGACCGCTGCTGTGAGATAAGGAACATAGATCAGAGTGTCTTCGAGCGTGGATCTGCCTCATTGTGAGAGAGGAGACATGATGAACAAGGGAAAAAAAGAGTAGGACGTTTCATAATGTGTCAGTTAGGAGCAATTAAAAATGCGTCGGTGCATCCAAGAAGTGTGTTTTGTGTTTTGACACCAGGATTTGCATGCCATGGGCAAATGTAGAAATAACCCAAGGAAAACAACAACTGTGGGTGCAGGAAACAAAATCCCCCAGCCCAACATGAAAGGTTGGGATTTTGAAATTAAATTCCCAGATTTTCCAGCATCGTGTTCCTGAGAGGAGAACGTGCGTTTCGGTCTCTCTGGGGGATGCATTTGCAAGCAGCTCAGCGTTTGAGAACGCTGCTCATAATGAAATATTTCTGATTAAAAGAATGTTGATGAAAGACTTGTGACCCATCTAAAAAACTTTGTAGCTGTTTTCTTCCTCTCTGCATTTCTGCTGACTCCAGTCACCAGCGCTGTCAGCACCGTTTAGGAATACCGTTTTTCCGTGTTCAGCCTTGTTTCCTGGTAAAGAAATAACAGCAGAAAAAGAGGGGAAGAAAATCCCAGCTGGCATCTTGAAGGCAGCGGGTGACCGCAGTGAGTAAGGTGACACTGGCAGATACCTCGGGTGTAGGTGCCTGCGGTCCCTCGTTAGATGTTTGTAATCAACATATGGCATGTGTGCATGGCAAAACACAAGGAGTGAGCAACACAGCGGCGCTCTGGGCTGTCACAGCTGCTGCTGCTATTATTATTATTAGTAGTAGTATTATTAGTATTATTATTATTATATTAAAATAATATAAATAATAATATTTTTTCCCTGCTACCCAAGTAACGCCTGTAGACGTTTGGATCTCGCTGCGTTGTGCTGTTCCAGAGGCAAAAGGAGATCTCAGAATCCCAATACCCCCCACCCCAGGTTGTGCTTCGCTGCCGAGCCACCTCTGTCCAGCTCCATCCTGGAAGAGGGGGGTGACTCACGTCCCCGCTGAGCGCCAGGCGATGCTGGAGGTGCCTTGGCCAGCAATGACCCGACCGTGAGTCACTGCAGCATGGCCACTGCCTGCAACTTTCCATTCCTTGGCCCTGCTATTTTTGGGTCCAGTAATTACGAGGTGAGCTGTGAATCACCGGTGTCTCACTTTACTCCGGGAGGAAACCAGGCAAATTGCGTTAACGTGCTTGGCAGGAGGGATTCTTGTTCTCCAGTGTTTTACAGGCTTTGGCCCTTCTTCTTGCTCCCTGGAGCGATGTGCTCACCCTTCCTCATGTGTAACCCTCACGCAGGATCGCAGCAATGGCCAGACAGCCTTGGGCTCGTGTTCCTGTGTCTTCTGGGCAGGAACTGATGCTTCAAAGGCCTGGAAGGGATTCCCAAGGGGTGTCAGAGGCTTTTAGTGATTTGTGCATCCAGTCCACGTTGGCAGGGTTTAGATTAGGAAATAGCATCAAATGGACAGCTCAGAAGGCGGCCAGACATCCGTGTTGATGTTGGCCTCTGCAGCAGCCCGTCTTGCAGCATTGCTGCTGTTCAGAGGGACAATCCTGCCCTGGGGCTTGTTCTTCATTGCTACATGGTGCATTGTGTGGCAGCACAGCTACATCAGAGCTCACCAGTGGAGCCAGGTGGACATCAGTGACCGTTTTGATAAAGGCTTTGATGATGAGGCAAGAGGGGAGCACGTGGGACTTTCCACTTCTTTATGAGGGACGGACCCTGTGACATCAGGCAGAAAGTCGTGTGTGGTGATCGGCAGGTAAATCCCATCCCTCTGCTTCACACCTCACCTCTTGAGCAGGGCAGATGCACCTGTAACCCTGTGTTAATGCCCAGAAATGCCTATAAATGTTTGTTCTTCTTACATGCTCCAGCCTTGGCCATCCCCTTCCCAGCTCAGCTCTACAATTCCGCAGGCCTGTTAAAAACTGGTGTCTGATACAGAAAAAAAACTCCAACCCAAGAAATGAGGGGGTACTTTTGCACCCAGGGATCCCCAGGCTGGAAAGGAGTCTGCTGGGGATCAGCAGGCTGTTGAAGAAGGACTGGGGACAGAGGAGCTGTAAGCCTTGCAGGGATTTCAGAAACCTGCTTTAATTTAAGAGGAATGTCCTTTTGTTCCCAAATGGATGGGACTGGCTCCAAAGGCATTCAGGTGCAGTAACTGTTACCAGATGGGATGTGAAAATCAACACAAACAGGTGGTGAGGACAACAACCATAGACTTAATTTCCTTGTCAACTTCAACTCTCCCTGTGCCTTACATACTCCCCTGCAAGAACAGGAGCTTGAGGGGAGCTGTCATATTCCTACCTGACAAGAGGAGTGACTGTCAAGGGGGTGTTCTGCAGCTGTATACAGTGGGTCGAGCCCTTGGACTCTCAGTGGTGGGCTGTCATCTGGGCCGAGGTGTGCAGCGGTTGTGCGTGATTCGCTAGCATGTGCATTTTTATAGATACAGTGATCAATGGATTTTAACGTGTGCTGACACGTTTATTGGCTCAGGTCCTCTGCAGTGAAACTGCTACTCTTCCAGATCAGACAGCGGGGCCATGGGGACATTACCTGGCTGGGGCTCTGCCCACTGTGCTTGGAAGCATTGAGCGCTGCGGGAGCATGAGAAGGCTCAGTGGTTTTGGTGGGACCCCACACATGCTGGAGCACTCGAAGGGGGACAAGTACAAGGTGACCTGACACACCAGTCCTCCAGCCTCAACAGGGCTGTTGCACAGAGGCAGTTTTGCCATTGGAATCATCTCCCCGGGGAAGTGGTGGATTCCCTGGTATTGGACCCTTCTAAAAGTCGGCTGGATGGGGTGCTGGTCTGTCTTGTCTAGACGAACCTTTTGCCAAGACAGGTCAGACCAGATGATCCCCGAGGACCCTTCCACCCTGGTATTGCCAGTGGCCTCCTGCTCCTCTAGGCTGGTCTCCACCTCCTTTGGTGTGGCTTCACACGGTAACTGGAGTGCTGCCTCTGCTGTGCCTGCTGCGATGAGTGGACATACTTTGGTACAGGGAGGGTGGAAGCCAAACCAGTGCCACAGCTCGTCCTTATAAAGAGCACTCGAACCTCTGGAGCCACCACTCACTGTGTGCCAGTACCCACAAGTGCCCGGGCATCACTGCTGCTGCATTGCCACGTGCAATGGCACTTGGTACCAGAGAGATGATGCAGAGCAGATATTTTCTAAGAAAAGCCATTTCATTGTTGTCTTGGCACTGATGTTGCTCCAGTCACCGTAGTGATAAGTGTGACTTGGGATGTACGGATGCACTGATTTATTCCTGAGGTAAATAACAAACCAGGCACAAAACACTTGCTCTTGTGGGATATGGTTTGTTGTTCCCCACCCTGCTGGCCTGGGCAAGGCAAGGGAGGTGCTGGAGAACGTGCCATTTCTCTTCAGTCAGCAGCATCCAGCATGCCCATGCTGTGTCTCCCTTACTGGGTTTTTGCTTCCCAGTTGCAGTCCTCCTTGCCTGTCTCTGTATTTGCATGTCCTTGGCTTTGCAAGTGTAGCAGCTCCCTGCAGCTGCCCAAATCGACGCCTCTCGGTCTGGATGCGTGGGGCATCAGAGAATGCAGTCCTCATTTAAGCCAAATGGAGCTACATACAGAGAACCACTTTACCTTGGTTGTCATCAAGCCCAGAGTAATAGCTGTTTCCCTGCGCTTTCCTTACTCGGAGACGGGCACACCGTCTTCTCACAGTAAGAGCTGCTGCAGGACTCATGCTCACCACAGGGAGCTGTACTATGTCCCAGTCAGGGCAGACCTTGGAAAGCTGAATAACAGGGAAGAAGTGTCCATGATTCTTTATGGTAAGAAAAGGTTTCCAGGGTTGTCAGGAATGAGGAGATGCATTTTGGATGTGCAGGTCCCTTCCTAAGGCCTTTCCATCTTGAAAACATTGAGGTTATTCTCTCCATTGCCATGGGCTTTTAGCTTTTACATCTCCAACTGTCTCTCCTAGATGATCAGCTGAATTCAGAAGAGAAGAAGAAAAGAAAGCAGAGAAGGAACAGGACTACCTTCAACAGCAGCCAGCTCCAGGCACTAGAGAGAGTCTTTGAGAGGACACACTACCCCGATGCCTTTGTACGGGAAGACCTTGCACGCAGAGTCAACCTCACTGAAGCCAGAGTTCAGGTAATCACCACAGCTTGTATCAAGACACACCTCGCTTGGAGGGCAGTAGAAATCCTCAAGGTCTGCGTGGCAAACTAGGGTCATCAATCTTTCTGGGTCATGCTGTACTTCAGTCCTAAGCATGCTGTGCCTTGAGGACTGCCAAGCCTGATCTACTGCCATACGTGGCACCTACCCAGTTAGATGGTCCCTGCAAGGCCAAGAGGTTGGATGGCCTGTGCTCAAGGCTACTTGCATTATCTCCAGCTGCTCAGCTCTTAGCTTGCAAGCTGGTGCTTTCTGAAGGTCAACGCAGGCCATGACAACTTGTGCAGAACACCCAGGCCTTGCTGCCTACAACATAGGACAGACCTGGTCCCACAGGGACCTACCCCACTGAGCCACGTCCTTGCATGAGGACATTTTCAGGACATACATAGGGACTGTCTTGCCTTTAGAGTTACCAGGCATGCCGAAGCAGCATCAGGGTGAGTGTTGCAGCAGAGCTGGTTGTGATGGTTGGTGGATCTGTGCTCTTCCTACCCCAGGTGTGGTTCCAGAACCGGAGAGCCAAGTTTCGCCGGAATGAGAGGGCGATGCTGGCCAGCAAGAATGCCTCTCTGCTCAAATCCTACTCAGGGGATGTGACCGCTGTGGAGCAGCCCATAGTACCTCGTCCAGCTCCAAGACCCACCGACTATCTCTCCTGGGGTACCGCCTCGCCTTACAGGTGAGTGAGTAACACCAGTTTCTGGCAGAGTATAGATCTGCCCCTAGAGTGACAGCTCTAATGGGCTTTTCAGATTCACGAGGGACAACTGGAGGATACAGCATTTGACCACCCCACTGGTTTTCCTTATCTGTTGCTACTCCATCTTGCTGCAAGGTTTGCAAAGTGGACTTGGTTCAGCATCGTCGTAGCTCCCTGGGCGTTGGGTCCCTGGGAGGTTGCACCATTTTTGGTTGTCTTTCTCTGCAGTTCAGGAGGTTTCAGAAGAGGTTCAGGTGTAAGTACGTGAAGACCCAGGTTAAAGTAAGGAGGAAGCCTTTCCACTGGATGCAGATTTGGAGGGGCTCAGCCACACACAGTGGCCAGAAGAGGGAGTTGTGTGGCTGTCCCACGGCAGCCACTGAGTGGGAGGCAAGGAGGGACAGGGAACTCACTCCGTGCACGCTGTTCCCAACCCTCCCCTCAGTGGTCAGCACTCCTGAGCAATTTCTAATTGCCAGAACACAAGCGTGGGTGTGAGCGAGCTGTGCCATCCTCCAGTGCGGTGGGTTGCCTCCAGTAAGGACCAGGTATCTCTGGGTGGCCAACTGGTGTTTAGTGTCCATCTCCAGTGGCCAGACAAGCCAGTTTAAAATGAGGTTGGTGATTATTTTTTAGCTTGGTGGCTTCATTTTTGGTCAGGACCTTGGAGCCCTTGGCTGGATTTGTTTGTGTACATCTGGCTTGAACACAGCAAGCTTTCTGCTAGCTTCTAGGAGTCACACCAGGCCCAGGACCTCTTCCTCAGTCACCTTGACCTCTTCTTGCACCAAAGACGTTGTTTGCTCAGTTAGGTCTGCAAACATGTGGTTTCCCTGATAGTTTGCTTCGGTGTGGTGGGATTCTCCTCATCCACCCTGTAGCTTCAGAAGAAAAGTCATAGATTCACCTGATTTAGATGCTCCTTAGAAGGCTTTCGTTGGCAACCAGTTTGGTCTTAGAAGTGTCCCTTGTCCTTTGGATTTTATCCGAGGCCTGCTGTCTGGCTAAATCCCCCTTTTGGTGTTTAGACCATCTCCCTGTGAAGCTCTTCTCGGTGTTGTAACCTAGGGAGGAGTCTGGGAGGGTAAGTTCAGGAGAGGGAAGCACAGGTCCTTCCCCACCCCACTGAGACTGCTCTGGTCACAGTACCAGATGCCTGCTTGAAAGCTCACAGCCTGTTTCTACCTCACACACTTGTAAAAATAGTTTGTCCCTCCCAAGATGTTGTTTACACAAGGGGCTTCATAACAGTTTCTAGAGAAGACCCTGCAAAGGTAACCTCCAGGGGCACACTTGGAAGGGCTGTCTGGGGCTGCTCTGGGCAATGAGAAGCCCAAGGCATCTGGGACATGCAAATGAGGAGAGCAAGGGAGAAAGGAAAGCCTTAGGGATGGTTTTCTCCCACTGAGGTCCAGACCTGGCTGTGCCTGTCTGTGGTGTGAAGATGTGTCCTCACTGTCTTGCTGTCTTCTCCTTGGCTTAAGCCAAGACATTTTGGCAGAGATATTTGCAGGTTAGAGGTGATATGCCAAACCAGGGTGGACTGTCACCCTCCTACTGCTGTACAGAGGAGTAAGAGGCATTGGCAGAGGAGCAGAGCAGCTGGTTTCTGCAACATAGGGTGGTGAGGACCCCCAGACACTTTATGCTCCCCAGGCTTTCTAACCCTGCTGGGCACCTCTTAGCTATCCCATCCATCCTAATGGGCACCCAGGCCAGGTTGTCACAGCATCTTTAAGGCTTTGAACCAAATAGGATTATTAAAGAATCAGACACTTGGTGAAAAACAGCCATGCAGAGTGTTTGCATGGCCCTCTGCCCCCTCCCCATCTCCCCGGTGCTGCTGTACCAGCCCCTGATTAACGGCTGGTCCAGGAGAGGTCTGGGCTGCGTTGGCCGGCGCTGTTTTTACTCTCAGATCTGGGGAAAGTTTTCAATCAGTGTGTTTATTCTCCAAATACATTCAGCCACAGGTCAACCAAAGCTATTTGCAGATCTGTGTCACGCAGATAGCCAAGTAGATAGTATTATTTTTTTGAAGTTGAGATGTTTTCCTTAGACATTTTTTAGCATAGGTTCCTAAGAAAACAAGACTAGCAGTCGCGCTGTCAGCCTGCAATTCCCACCCCGACAACCTTTGACTCCACGGGCCATTGAAAACCGTATTTGAAAGAAGGGGTTTAGGTCTCAGAAACATGATGTTCCGCTCTGTTTCGTGAAAGCAAACAGCTGAGTAGAGGAAGGAGACTCTCTTGGTGCCTGAATGGAGCTGCAGGGTGACTTCAAACCTTAGAGTCTCTGGAGCAGCTCTCGAGATAGACCAATGTTTGGAGACAGCCTTTTTGCACATGGATCCTTGTGGAATAACTTGGTTGAAGAGAGCGTTTCTGGAAGTGTTTGGTTTAGCTGGGCATTGTCATTCACCCCCACCTCTGGGGAGCTGGGAGCAGGAGGTTCCCTGGACTTTTAGACCAGATTTGAGCAGCAGTCTGGTTTTGAATGGAGACAGTTCCCTCCTAAGACTGAACATTCCTGTTTTGTCTGACCTAGAGTATCCTCGAGGTCCTTCTCATTTCTTCCAGCACAAAACATGGGGTAGATGCACCCAGTGGAGCGGGTGGGAGTGGGCAGGTAAGGAGCCACCGACAATACACCTTGTGAAACTTTGTGACCCCTCTGCAGGCAGCGCTCGGCTCCTCACGCTGCTGCTGACTTACAGGCAAGGAGGAGGGTAGTCCCCAACCCAGCCATGGAGAGGGAGCCGGTTGGGGAGGGGATCCTCAGTGTGCTGAGGAGGGCTCCAGGCATGCCAATCCATCATGTCCTGGACCCTGTCGAAATGCAGCTGATGCACCCCAAGTTGGGCAGAGCCGAGCCTGCACTTTGATGTGTGTATTGTAATGTCCATCCTCCATGGATGTTAGAGATCCTCAAGTGTTTGCTCTCCTGGGGATTTTTCCATGCTTTTCCATGGATGGGTGTAAGTCGCTTTATGCCTATGGGTCTCACCTGGCCTTTCCATGTATGGGAGCGTTGTGTTTCCCCTAGTCCTCATGCAAAGATGACAGTTCTACCCTTAAGAAGTTCTTTTGTCTGATTATAAAGTGCGAAATAGGAGTGATTTAGCCCGGGATGGGACCAATACTAGTGTTCCCTGGACTGGATCTCAGGGAGTCTGAGGATTTGGATTGTGCTGAATTACATTTAAGCTCCTAGCAGGTCATCTCTGCTCTGCAAAGTCAGAGATGATTTCCCAGACCCTCGGACCTGAGCCCCCCAGGACAGGCAGTTGGGATGGGTCAGCATCAGACCTGAGCTTGCCACCAGGAGAGCATTGTGGTTTCCTCCTGAACATGCTGGCTGCGTGAAAGTGGCATCTTGGGTTCACTCAGTGTTTTTCAGCTGGTTTTGATCTGTGGACCCACATGTAGGAAGTGCAGCAGGTCAGATAGCTTGCTGGGTTTTGGGGTGAGGTGGGGTTGCTTTTCACAGGAACCTGGGGCACATACATTGAACAACTTTTCTGGTGGTCTGGAGAGCAGATTTGCAAATTTTTGGTAGGAAAGAACGGACTCTGAGATATTTTTTCGCTTCTGCTGCCAAAAGTAATGTTTTTCATGAATAAAGACATGATTTAAAGGAAGAAGAAGAAAAAAAAGGTTTATTTTTCCCTTTCAGCCTCTAAGGCGTGTTCTACATGATCAGCTGAAGATTCAAGGGAATAAAGTGTGGAAATGTTTATTCCAAAGGGCTGAAACCAAAAAGCACCACAATTGTTGAAATGTGTTTTCCCTGCTGGGTTTCAGAAGTGATGTGTTCTCACAAGCGGTAAAACCAGCAGTTGCTCTCACAAAAAGGCATTGCTTCCAGTGGGAATACTTTTAAGGACCATGGTGTAACTGTCAGGCTGGGGCACCCTGCCCTCAAAGCAAACCTTTTGGCTTAGGAAATGGGAGTTGCCATGTTGATTGCAACCATCTTTGGTGTTGGCTGTTCCTGGGTAAGTGAACTGCAGTGGAGAGATTTTCAGGGGTGTTAAGTAAAAAGTAGGGATAATTGTCTGCTCACGTAAGAGATACATCTCACAGGTGTGGAAACCCAGGAGTTTCACCTTGGTGTGATGCACATCTGCTCTCTGCATGGTGTGAAGACCACGTCTTGACGTGATGTTTCTCTCTTTCTACTTCACAGTGCCATGGCCACCTACTCTGCCACGTGTACCAACGCCAGCCCAGCACAGGGCATGAATATGGCCAACAGTATTGCCAACCTGAGACTGAAGGCAAAGGAATATAGTTTACAGAGGAATCAAGTGCCCACAGTCAATTAACAACTGGAGGCAGCTTGCAGAAGGAGAAAATACAGCAGCACCCGTCCTGCTTTGCTAATTGTTTGTGCTGAAAAAAAAAAAAAAGACAAAAAAACCCACACCAAAAAAAAACAAAAAAAAAAAAAAAAAGAAAAAAAAAAGAAAAAGAGAAGAAAAAAGCCAACTCTAACCCAGAACTGAACATGGGGACCAAACTGAACCGCTCATGGGTGACAAGGTTCCTCCTTCCTTTTGGGATAATGCCACCGTTTGTTTTTCTTTTTCTTCTTATTGTCAGGTTTATTGCTTCTGCTCATTATACTACGAGCTTCTTCAGTAAAGGACAGTCTCACCCTTGTTGGTTTCCAGTTTTTGTATGGGACTGCAAAAAGACACCTCTGCCGATCTCAGCCCATGGACGTGTCCCACGTGCCATCATGCTGAGATGCAAAGCTTGCTCCTCTCCCATCTGCCCCAGCTCACCCTAGAAGAAGTTGTTTGGTCACCGCTTTCCCTTGCATCCACCCAACCCTTCGTCCCTCAAGTCCCTTGTGCCAGAAAGGCAGCGCCGTTACCGCTAAGTCTGTGAGAAACCTGGTAGTGCAACGAGATGGGGTCGTCTGGAGCGGTCCGAGAGGTGAGGAGTTACCTCCTTGGGCCTCACAGCACTTTGTTGCTTCTTGAGTATTCCCGGCTCTGCTGCCTCGTAAAGCTGAAGAAGAGAGGAAAGCCAGTGTGTGGATGTGAGCAGGGGGGAGGACGGGACACGGACATAGTGAGAGGGGTCGCTCTGTAGTGCCAAGAATAGGACTGTTAGGACACTCCTTTCTATGCCTTACAGTTTGCGCCACAGGGAAAGGCGTTGTCCAGATGCATTTGTTTTATATATACTGTATATATTTATATATATAAGATATACATGCAAGCTTGGTTGGTGTTTTTTATTAAACAAAATAAAATTCATTGAAAAGTGAGTGGGATGTTTGCGCTGTTCCTGGAGCCGTGCATTGAAATTCCAGACACAGGCTCCCTCACCCTCCTCAGAGCTCTTCCCAGTCGCCTCCAGCAGCACTCGAACTGACCGTCCCCGTCTTCCCGG
>VXBZ01012602.1:0-17193 GCA_013399135.1 Heliornis fulica | reverse complement strand
GTGTATCTCTTTATTTTTTTTTTTTTCTATTTCAAACGAGGTCAGTTTTCCAAACATGGTAAGATGATGCTGAGAAAGCACCAGCAAATGGTATGATATTCACTCTCATAAAAGAATATGCTGCCACAGCAACTTCTAATATTATAATAATTTCATAAAAAGAACTTTTACCTCACTGACGGGAAGAATATTCAAAGAAACCGATTATTCTCTTCTATTTCTCCACTTCTAAGATGGACTCTTGATCTTCACATCTAGGAAATGGTAGAACCAACTACATGAAGAAATACCAAACAGAAAAATGCAGCCACAAATGAGTTACTTGCCCTTAGGAAGTAACAAAATATATGTCAGTTAAAAAGGACTTGTCACAAAAATGTCACACAGTTCTTATCTTTATATGCATGAGAGACCTATAGACCTTACAAATAAGGATTAAACATCAATTTCCATTTTGTTTGACTTAACCAAGTCTTTTGAATGTCTTGTGTGACACTTTACAGGCAACCTAAGGGACAAAAATATATTGAAAAATACATATTTGGGGTATAAATCTTCTTGTTGAATTGTGTTTTCAAAGTAATTAACGATAGCCCACTGCCATAGCAGACATGTTTCCGATAAGATTTGTTCTGATCAAGGTGGTACCTAGTATTTTGTTGATTATTGTGTTAAGCATCCTTGTTGAATGCTGCATTTGCAAATGGTACCAAATCAGTTTGGTTAAGATTTAATGTGATCTTCAAAAACTAGAAAATCATCTGATGACAGAACAAAATCCCAAAAGACAAGTGAAAAGTTGCATTATTAGCATAAAAAAAAAAGATATCCAGAGAAGATGAGAATTAGCTAGTGGAGTGTTTGTAAAATCTTTTCCAGAAAAAAAAAATGTATATAAAAAAGGAAAAATATGGGAAAAAAGAAGCAGGGAAATGGAAGAAAAAAGAAAAAAGGAAAAAGCCATATATGATCTGTGCAAGTGAAATGAAAAATACACCTGCAAAGTAAAAGGATATGCAATGGATAAGTTGCCCCTTGTAACTTATCAGAAAGAAAGATTTAACACCAGGAAAATTAAAAATAACCATAAAGATAATGAATGAAAACTGTTTCAGGACAGCCAATCTCCACAATAGGATGTTTTTTTTTATCACAGGTCAGACAAACTTTTCTTAAAAGTGACTGTAGTATGTCCAATATACAGAAGATGATACAGCAGAATGGACCACAGAACCAACTCAGGTTTCAAATTCACTATCTTAATGATTTTAATGGAAAAAAGAAAACTATAACAAGAATCTAAAGTCTCTCCTTGTTAATTCTTAATGCCATTGGAAGTATTCCAAGTCCTGTCATTCATAGCTAACAAAAGAGAATATATTTATTTAATTATGCAACCTGAATATCTGTAAAGCGGTAATTCTATACATATGCACATGGGAGATGAAGAAGCTATTCAGATAGCACCCATATTTTTAAATCCTTCAGTCTTTGAATTACTGGGGAATATTTTCACTCCTATGATCAATGTTATCTGTTCTTTGCATAAACTCAGAGGATAAAAGCAGTAAATCTGTCACATAATTGGGAACAAAGTAAGGAAATTGGCTGAAAGTTTCAAAATATTATAATGGTCCACAGGCTCAGGGTTGCATTGAATGCTCTCTCTTATGTTAGTTGTCATTTTAAAATACTAGAAATGTGGGGGCTTGGTGGGGGGGTGGGGAGGGGTTGTTGTTGTTTTGGGGTTTTATTTGTTAGTTTGCTTTGGTTTTGGTGTTTGTTTTTCGGTTTGTGTGTTGGTTTTTTTTGTTGTTTTTTTTTTTGGTGTGTCTGTGTCAGTGTCAGATCTTTGACTTAATGAATATATGTATGATGTACATAAAAATGACATTCAAATGGTGATTTTTATGGTAGACATCCAAAGTTTTATATATGATAAGGAGTCTGGACATATTGATCACCTGGATAAGTCTTAGCAACCAAAACCAAGGACATTTTTAATGACGAACAGCAGTAACTGTAGCAAGCTGAGTGGGGTGAGCACTGCAAAAAAATGTTTAACAGACTTAAATCCTTGCAGAGCTTTAAATCCAATCAAAGTAGTAAAAAAAAAGACCATTTCAAGCAACATTTAGCTCCTTGTAAAGGCAATTTTTTGAGAAAGGCAGTTTATTTTTCCATGACCCTAAGAAGTATTGAGGTACTCATAATGCCTTAGCTATTTCTGCAAAATCTTTTATTTTAAAAATATTTAGAGAACTCAATATCACTGTCCACATAGCCCTGCTACGTGCATTGACATGAAATCCCTTGAAAAATGCCATTCTTATTCTGAAAAGTCCTACATCTGAGATGTAATTCCTTCTCTTAATGTACCAAGAGCTTGACTCTTACTTTTAGCTGCTTTGACGTATTTGTAAATATTTATAGATTTTTGTTAGATGTGCTGTTCAGAAGTATGTTAACTTTGGAAGACAGTGATGATAAAGACCTTGAAAAAGAACCAGGACTGGTGAGTAATCAGCAATGTATGAAAAGAGAAGTGCTGCAAAGCTAAAGTGAGAGAGGAGGCGGGAGAGCTTAACAGGTTCATGGAGGCATTAAGTCCAGCTTGCCACCAGAAGAAAAATATAATTTCTTCAAGACAGGGATTGTGCTCCAAGCAAAATCAGGCTGAGTGGAGAGTGAATTGAGAGCATCCCAAGGAGAAGGACTTGAGGGTGCTTATCGATGCCAAGCTCAACATGAGCTGGCAGTGTGTGCTGGCAGGTCAATCATGTCCTGGGCTGCATCAAGAACAACATGTTCATCAGGTTGAGGGAGGGGATACTGCCCCTCTGCTCTGCTCTGGTGAGACCCCACCTGCAGTGCTGCATCCAGCTGTGGGGTCCCCAGTGCTGGAAAGACATGGAGCTGTTAGAGAGAGTCCAGAGGAGGCCATGAAGATGATGAGGTGTCTGGAAAACCTCTGTTATGAAGACAAGCTGAGAGAGTTTGGCTTGTTCAGCCTGGAGAAGAGAAGCTTCTGGGAGACCTTAGAGCAGCCTCCCAGTTCCTAAAGGGAGTACAGTAAAGGTGTAGATGGGAGTGTAGTGGTAGGACAGGGTGTAATGGATTTAAAGCAATAGAGGGTAGATTTTGATGAAATATGTGGAAGAAATTCTTCCCTGTGAGGGTGGTGAGACACTGGCAGAGGTTGCCCAGAGAAGCGGTGGACACCACCTTCCTGGCAGTGTTCAATACATAGGAAAGTAAGGACAGTGAAATACCATGTGTTCACAGGCTAACAGACTTGGGCTTGTTCAGCCTGGAGAAGAGAAAGCTCCAAGGAGACCTAGTTATGGCCTGCTAATACGTAAAGTGGTCCTACAGGGAACTGGGAGAGGTGCAGTTCACCAGGGAATACAGTGACAGGGCAAAGGGCAATGGCTGCCAAGAGGGCAGGGTTATATTAGACATTAGGGAGAAATTCTTCCCTCTGAGGGTGGTGAGATCCTGGCACAGGTTGTCCAGAGAGGTTGTGGAAACCCCATCCCTGGAATTGTTCAAGGCCAGGTTGGATGAAGCTTTGGGCAACATATTGTAGTGAAGGTGTCCCTGCCCATGTCAGGGGGATTGGAACTAGATGGGCTTTGAGGTCTCTTCCAGCCCCATGCATTCTGTCATTCTATGATTCTATGATTTCTCCACATCTATTTAGTTACAGGTAAACTATTTACTCTGTATCTCTAAAATCACCTTAGCATTAACACCATTTTTTTTTTAGACAGTGAGATGAATTACAGCCAGGAAAATGTAACATAGCATGAAGTACCACTATTTTATTCAAACAGAGGTCAAACACAGTTCTGCAGATTTATATCCAGGTTTTTCCTTTATATGTTTCACTGTGGGACATGAACTCTGGGGAGTCAGGGAGATTTCCTTCTCTCACTGGAGCTAACAGAAATTCTTTCTTTGAACGAGGCCGGTCACTTTGAAGGAAATGGTCAGATCAGCAGTTTTACTTGACAGAAGGATATTAGAGTGAAAGAAAATAGATGAGAAAACAACTTTTAATTAACAAACATGAGTTGTTCAGAGGAATATGCTGACCGTCTGATTTTTTTATTTTTTTTTTCTTGCTTTGTGGAATGGAGAAGTCAAAGTGAAGTTGCCCTTATCTTGACCTTAGAGTGTGCCTACCTTTTAATTGTGCTCAGCAAAAAGAAGATGAGATCCTGTAAAGCAGCAGTCTGAGCGTGCCAACATAAATGCTTTGTCTCTGTGTAAGATCCAGACTACAGCTATGCCTCAGCTCTCTAGAGTATTGAGCATTTCATTCTGTGGTTTAGAACTATTTATTTACTTATCTGTCTATCTATTTATTTATTTATCTGTTTATTTATTTATTTTTCATGGTTTCATCACTTGTTTTAAAAATTTGTCTGCTCCTGATCTTGCCCTAAAACTAAGTATCACTTCCAGGAACACCTGCTGTGTTGTAGGCTTCAAACCAAAAATCAACTGGGAAACATCAAGATTTGATGAGAACTAAAAAGAAAACTTCTTTTTGCAGTGGGGTGGGAGTTTGAGCATCAAGATGGCTAAAAAGCCAGTGAAGACCAAGACTTTTCCTAGAAAGAATAAAAGAATCCTTATGTAGGCCAGAAGCATAATATGTTCTTGGAATAGGTTAAAAACAAACAACAACAACAACAGAAAAATGGTAGGCAAGTGCAGTGTTAATAAAAAATATTATATTGCTTCTAAATGTCACCTAAAGAAAAGACATCTATTCAAGCTGGGAATTTAATTTTTGGTATTATTCTGAATACCCCAGAAAGAAATGACATGATGTCTCAAATGACACAGCCACATGAAACATGATATATTAAGAAAGGGAGTTTATTACATACTTTTTGTAGTGAACTGGAACTTGAGTTGCTCACAGTAGCATCCACACCTGTCTGCAAGACTGCAAGATTATGCCATAGAATTTACAGTGAATATACACCCAAATCAAAGGAACTCATTTCTATAAATCTTCTGTAAAATGATGTATGCTGTCCCAATGACAACCTGTATGAGGCAATTCTCTTGGGTTTTTATGGTTTCGGCTGTTGTCTCAGAACTGCAATGTGAAAAATGCTTGGCACCCTTACAGCAGCTAATAAAACATTCTGTCCTCTCTTTCTTAGAGAAAATTCTTATGTTTGGGCAAAAAAGTGATTCTAGTGTAAAGCAAGAAAAGACTATAATTGGCACGTCCTTTTGATTGTCTTCAAATACAGGCTGTAAACAAATGGTGTTTTCTGTGTGATAGAATATAATATTTTGTCATCAGGTTGTCCTTAGGTTGTCATAGGATGTCCTTAACATTGGGAATGTGTTTGTTGGTTTTGGATTTTTTTTTTTTTTTTAATTTGAAACATTTAATTTGTTTGTAAACACAGGTTAGTGGCTTTGCACATGCGTTAAAAAATTATAACATCTTGAATAATGCTATCAATTAGATTCTGTCAATTAACATAGGGTGACAGAGAGAAAATTCAGAAACATTCCTTTGTCACTGGAATTCTTTTCACAGACTGTTTAAGCTAAAGTCAATTACCTGAAAGGGAGCTTTTAATTAGAGAGCCTTGTGTTTTCAAATTTAGCTCCCTCTGTGTGCTGTTGATGTTACTTCAATACACTGGGAATGAAATCTTGACTCAGTTAAAATTAACTGCAAAACTCCCACAGATTTTAACAGTGGCAGAACGTCTGCCAAAATGATTACAAACAACATCAATCCCTTAGGGTATTTTTTTTGTTAATTGATGAGTTGCTTAAATGCTATGTATAAGTTAAATAAAAATAGCAGGAAATGCACAGTAGTTACTGTGGTAGTAAGTGGATGGGAAGAGCGGAGAGTAAGAGAATGAAAACCAACCAGAAGAAGACCGAAATCAAGATAAGAGTATTGAATGGTTCTGGGGGTGAGAGGCAGGGAAACTATAAGTATGCCCCAAATGAAATATGTGCAACTCTGAACTGACATTTGACGTGTACAGATAAATAGTACTAGAAAGGCCGATACAAAGAAGCATTGCTAGGATTTTATTTATGTGTCTATGTGGGTTCTTCCTCACTCCATTCCTGTTCAGAAACTGATACTCTCTTTAGACTGTGCTCTGCTTCTGTTACCGAACTCCATCAGATAGATCTTCCACTTCAGAAATGAGTCTTGGGAGATGTCTGAATGATGCTCACCGTCTTGCTTACTGCTGTAGGCTGATATAAGAAATATTTCTAAAATGGTAGTAGAAATTTCTACACATTCAGGTAGTGAACTAGGTTTCAAAGCTGAAACTCATATTCTTTGTAGTTCACATAAAAATGAGGATAAATAAAACAAATTAAAAAAATCTACTATATTTGCAAAAGCAAGTATTTTAAGGGTAGCACTTTCAACAAATTTCTGCTTTCCTGAACATATCTTTTAATTAAAAGCCTTTAATTAAAATGGCTGCAGATATTTCCCTTTAACCAAGTTCAAGTGCAAGTGGAGAATTTTTACCTGGCTAGAAATCTGACACAGATACACTTTAAAAACTTTTGGATTTGTCAAGATCTTAAGATGAATAAATAGCAGGTCTATATTAACACAACTATATGTGATCAATAATTGCATCTCTTTAAAAATGAAGAAACCTTAAATGCTTAAAAGTTTCTTCACAAGAAAAAAAAATTAAAATGTTAAAAAGTAGGAAAATAATTCTGGCCTATTTTGGATTTATTTCACTTAAAGAAATTATGACCAGATTAAAAAACAAAACAAAACAAAACAAAACCCAAAACCAGACAACAACAACCCCAAACCAAAATCAAAACCCAGAGTTTCAAACTGTTTCCATTAGAAATATGTGCACGTATGTGGAAAACACAACCTCCCAATTAAACATAAATAGACCAGGACACTATGATGACATTATACTCATTCTGAAAAATCTTAAACAAAACTGTGAAAACATTGGATTGAAAAAAACCCACAACAAACCAACCTGTATATAAGAAAGAAACATAATGTCTTTAAAAATGTATAGTTAGTCCATAAATTTTTCATTAAGATATTTATTTTTCATTAATACATCATAGTATCATAAACAATGATACAATCAATAGTATTACATTTAGTTTGATATAACACCCTCTGTTTTAGAGGCTGGATCAGAATTTTTAAAAACATGTAACTATTTCTTAATCTTTACTTGGAAAAATATATATTTCCAGTTTAAGTGGAGAATTACATGTCAACCATGATAACAAAGTTAAATTTACCTGAAATTTTATTTGGCATACATCTGAAATTAGTATAAAAAATATTCTTCCACCTTGAATGCTGACAATCATTTTTCTCTAAAGGCTCCTGGCTTTGAATACTTTAATTTCTTGGTAGTATAGTGGCTTATTGTTTTTGTGGTTGGTTTTTTTTTTCCTGTTGTTTTTGTTTTTGTTTTGTCTTGGGTTTGGTTTTGTTTTTGGTTTTGTGTATTTTGTTATTTTCTATTTTTTTTTCTAGTTTTTTAATATTATTTTGGATTTTCTTTAGTTTTGTTTTGGTTTTGGTTTAAGTTCTCATAGCTTGTTTTTTCAACCAATATTTTGTACGTCTGAGACATACTAAAAGTGACATTGTGGAGATTTTAGAAAAATGTTTGCCTAATGAAGGCATGACTGTGAATTGAAATTAACACTTCTTTGTACCTAATTCTCCAACAAACCATGTACACTTTGGTGTTACTTTTTAAAATTTTCTTTTCAATGTTGAGAAAGTTTTATGTGTACTTTTCATTTTTCTACTTTAGCAGAAAGTCCTTGGAGCTTTCTGATTTTTTCTCATACATAACTGATCCACTGTCTGTTGGAGGACTTGCATTTTGAGGATTCTTGATGAGATCAAATTTATCAATTTGATCTTTTTATCAGAAGACCAAGATCTGTATTATTAATATAGATATTTTTAGATGTCATGTTGATTTTACAGACCTGTACCTTTGTTACAGCATCCTTACTAGTCAATCCAGACAACATGATTGCATGATGAAAAATCTTTGCAGGAGATAAATTAGCCCATGAACTTTCTCCATTGGAACTGGACACCACACAAGTCTCCCATGGTGTTTTCATATAAATCTCTGTTAATGGAACAAAAGCTTGAAATCCTTTAGATAATAACCACTTATTTTCATCAACTGAACAAATATGCAGGTTAAATATTCTCCTTTTCCATATATATATATTTTCTATTTTAAGGAAAAAATCATCAGGAAAGAGCAGCACGATGTGAAACTCACATCAGTAATTTTAAGAGATATTATTGCTATGTGATTGGAAATATATCTTCCTTGCTTCATTTCCATTCAATGGAATATATTTGGCAGCTAAACTCTTTTACTGCTGGTTTGTGAAAAAACAAATAAAAGAGAAAGGATGCAGTAGAAGAAGGAAATGAAGTAGAGAAATGTTTAATTAATTCAAAATCTCTGCTATCATCTCTAACAAAATCTTTCCTGCTTCAATAACTTGAACTGCAGTGTCATCATCATCATGTTTTTACAAGAAGTCCATATTGTTGTAGAATGGACAGGGGGCTTTTAGGTAGGGAAATATTTCAAAGGATGAGGCTACATGATGAAATCATTTCCACTGCTAATTACTGTCTCTTACTGAGAGCATTAAATCAGAGTGTAACCACACACAAAATTAAAAAGGTAACATTTATCAAAGTTGGACTCAATTGGTCCCTTCAAACTCAGTATATTCTGATTCTATAAAAGACTCTGAGTTCTATATGGAGCTTGGACTTCATAACTTTGATTTACAGAAAGGAATGCAAGTAAGCATGTGAAAGGCATATACTGCAAAATCTGGAAGTTAAGTTATGAAGAATTTAAAAGAATATCTAAAATTTAAGGAAAAAACTAATGATGTAAAATCATAGAATCATAGAATGGCTAGAGTTGGAAGGGATCCCCTGAGGTCATCTAGTCCAACCCCCCTGCAAGAAGAAGGGACACCCCCAACTAGATCAGGTTGCTCAGGACCTCATCCAACCCAGCCTTGAACTTCTCCAGGGATGGGACATCCACCACCTCCCTGGGCAACCTGTTCCAGTGCTCCGCCACTCTTACAGTAAAGAACTTTTTTTAATATCCAATCTAAATCTCCCTCCCTCTATTTTAAAACCATCACCCCTTGTCTTATCATAATAGGCCCTACTGAACAGCCTCTTCCCATCTTTCTTGTGGAAAAGAAAAAAAAATCTCTATGGAATTTGTGAAATAATTTAACCGTTCACATGTTTATGATTTCAAATAAAATTAAATATTCCTTATGCTTACTAACTGATTTTTTAATGTTTTTTTTTTTTTATTAAATGAAAGCAGCAACTTGCCTTTTATGAATTCACTTGCCAGAAAAGAGGTTATATGCAACTTTTTCCTTAGCACAAATAAGTCACAATCATACCTTAATATTATTTGCATAATTTAGGTGTTGTATTTCAGTGTTTAAGCATGTATAGACAAAAAAAGTAAAAATACAACATTCACCTCATCAGGCTCGAAACAGTTAAGGATGGAAAATCATCAAGCAAAATAAGCTTTTCATAAATTTAATTATACCATTTAGGAATTCTAAAATGTTAGAAAGTTATTTTCAGTATTCATGCATTTCCTGGCAGGTTAGGAACTAACTTGTTAGTTCATCAAAGTGATATATATATATATACATCGGTTCTTGCTTTGTTATTTTGTTTTGCCTTCATCACTAGATGTAGAACAAAGGGCATGAAAATCATCTAGAACATGTTCGATCTTTCCACTTACTGTGGATTGCAAAGGAATGATAGAATCATAGAATGTATTGGGTTGGAAGGGATGATAAAGGACATCTAGTCCAACCCCCCTGCAGTAAGCAGGGACATGAGGTTGCTCAGAGACCTCTTGATTGTCTCCAGGGATGGGGCCTCCACCACCTCTCTGGGCAACCTGTTCAAGTGATGTACCACCCTCCTGTTGAAGATATTTTTCCTAGTATCCAAACTAAATCTAACCTTTTCTAGTTTAGAGCTATCACCCCTCATCCTATCACTAAATGCCCTAGCTTCATTATAGTCATCTTTCGGGTGTTGGAAGACTGCTGCAAAGTCGCCTGTGAGACTTTGCTTCTTCAAGCTGAAAACCCACAACTTGCCTAAGGAAGTCAGGATAAAAAACGAGCTTTCAGCATTATCAGTGGAAGAAATCACACATCTCCCTAGTACTTTCTTCCCTTCATGCTGGAGTGTTGAAACAACTACTTTCATGACTAATATGTGAAACTGAAGGGAATATACTCCTGCTCCAGCATGGTATATTCTAGCATTACACCATGTTTGCCTATACCAGCAAAGTTGTCTGCAGCTTTGATAGAGTGAGATTCTTCCTAGGTGACCCCTAAGTATGTGCAGAAAGTTGGACATGTTATGGGAATGGGTGGAAGCTGAGCTCAACAGAAGCCTTAAGAAATGTGTTCTCTGAGCAACCTGTCCATACCACTTGAAAAGACCAAAGAAGTAGGCAGCCATTCTGCAGGATTTTTGCTTTATCCAAGTGCTGTTTCAGGTTGTGTCTCTTTCTGCACACTTTAAACTTCTGTAATGTTTGTGAGATAAAGTAACTGACACCTGGATTTGTGGTGTGGTCTTACATCATTTTATTCACATGCATTTACGGCATAGCAGTTGTTCCGCGGTAACCTCATGGAAGTTGTAAATCCTTTGAAAATGCAAAATTACTTCATATTTTACTGGTGTTTGCTACAATTTTTATTTGTCTTGATTAGAGCAGAAATGAACAGTTGCCAAGAAATAAATGGAACACAGGAAGCCTATGCACTAATTAATATCACAATAGGTAGTTCATTGCTATATTATCAATTCAGATAGTGGTGCCTCTTTCTCTAAATTATATCCAAATGCAAATGCTCCATAATGAACACGTTTCTGTTCAATTTGGAAACCTTTCTGCATCAGACAAAATGATTGGGGTTTAATTGGAATGTAGGCACCTTCTCTACCAGATTGAGGATAATGCTGTCCAATAGTTTCTCAAAGCAGTTTATCATGAGAACATCACTTAGAAACAATGCTGCCTCCTGCCCATCACTGAACACCATTTCTTAGAAAACTGTTGGCCAAATGTAGCTGCTGACAGAACCTAGATCATAGAACCATAGAACCATAGAATCATAGAATCATAGAATCATAGAATCATAGAATCATAGAATCATAGAACAGGTGATAGAACAAGTCATCTTGAGTACCATCACACAAGATGATCCAAGGATCATAGAATCATAGAATTTTTTAAGGCTGGAAATGACCCCTAAGACCATCCAGTCCAACCATACTGCCACCAAGTCTACCCTTAGACCATGTCCTCAAGCACTGCATCTACCCGTCTTTTAAACACCTCAAGAGATGGGGACTCAACCCCCTCCCTGGGCAGCCTGTTCCAATGTTTGATGACTCTTTCAGTAAAGAAGTTCTTCCTAATATCTAACCTAAATTTTCCCTGGTGCAGCTTGAGGCCATTACCTTGAGTTCTGTCGCCTGTTACTGGGGAGAAGAGACCAACCCCCACCTCACTGCAACCTCCTTTCAGGTAGTTGTAGAGAGCAATAAGGTCTCCCCTCAGTCTCCTCTTTTCCAAACTAAACACCCCCAGCTCCCTCAGCCTCCTCGTAGGGCCTGTTCTCCAGACCCTTCACCATCCTCGTTGCCCTTCTTTGGACATGCTCCAGCATCTCAACATCCTTCGTGAAGTGAGGGGCTGAAAACTGGACACAGTACTCGAGGTGAGGCAACTGCAAGACAGGCTGTATTAAATGAAGAGCAGCTGTTTTGCTTCATTTCTTGAGGTCACACTACACCTTCCTTCACTCTGGCCTCCTGCAGCTGGTCACCAGAGTGCTGCTCTGACTGACAAGCTCCCAGTCAGAAATGTAGCAATCATCTGCTGCTGATTGAAATGAAAATACACTGTATGCAAAATCAGAAGCTACTTAAACTTTGGGTTTGGTTTGGTTTAGTATTTTTTTCCCTGATTACCCCTGAGGTAATTAAATGGATTTTGCCTATGTTTTCCTTCTAACTTCTCAATTTTTATTTTTATTAAAAAGGAAAGGTGTGATTTAGAATTTGTGGTACAAAAAGCTGAATGATGCCATTAGATTCCTCAGCATTGCCTTTCTTTCATAAAGTATCACTAAAAATAATTTCTAATTGCCTTATAATTTGTTATTTAAAGCTGGACATCAAAATAAGGTCAGCAGGGAAATTTTTCAATATAATTTTGACATTGTTTCCTCTCCTTAATAGTAACTCTCTGGGATTGGTTTCATTTTATTTAAGTTTATTATTCATAATTCCATCTCCATAGACTTGCAATGACATTGTTTTGTCTTGACATTATAACATAATCTGCATATATTTGCATAAAATAATCAGACATTGGTTGAGAGTCTCAGGCATCAATTGTGCATGCCCTGGAGTAGCATCTCAGCTCAAAATATCTACAAAGTTGATTTGAAGTGTAATTTAAAATCTCCGGACCTTTAACTGATAGGTCCTGGGATAAAATACTTCAGAAGTTGAGCTTAAATATCTAAAATACTAGTTTTATACCATCCATATAATCTTTACAGAAGTTAGTAGCTGTTATCAGTTACAATTCCTACCTATTTCTGAGCAGAGTAATTAAGCCATATATTCTGAATCTAATTCTTCAAACTTATAACTGAAATAATAACCATACGCATAATAGAACCCAAATTTTCTTCATCACTTTGGCTGTTTCTAGTACTTTTCTCAGGAACAGAAAGCTCTCATACTTTTCATTAGATTTATCCCTACCCACCTCAAAACGATCTCACAGTCTTTATGGATGCACCATTTACCAAGACAACTGTGGCAGAGGCACCATCAGCAATGAATCTCATGGGAAAACTTTCCCATGGCAATCTGAATGATGACCACTTGGCAGTGGCCATCTCAACTGACAGGTAATAAAGATGAGGTCTTTGGCTAATGGGAGTGCTACATGTCCATATATGACTATAGGTCAGATTTTAATTGTGTATAAATGGACTCCTACCAGTTTGAGAGGGTCTCCCTTAGAGCAGCGGGTCTGTGGTTGGAGGATCTCCCTGTGGCCTGGGACACCACACACAGTTTATCTTCTGTACAAGTTGAGAGAGCTCATCATACATGGATGAGTGTTTTTGTGCATTTTGGGTTATCAACCATAAACCTTAAGAGCTCTGAAATCAAATAAATATCGCTAATGTCCCCAGTGATATCCTGAACCTGTGGATTGTTAATGTACATTGGAGCCTCAGAGAGGTTTCAGGTAGCTATTTTTTTTTTTTTCTTTACATCTTGTAAAATAAATATCTCTATTTATTTATTTTTCTTATCTGGGCTGGTTTGGGAGGTTCTTTGGTAACAACTGATTATGATGAATCTTCAGAAAAAGAGTTTTATTATGGAGCATTAATTCTATATTTTGATTAATTCATTAACTTTCTGAATTGTGAAAAAAATTGTTGAGAATTGCATGTTACTGAAATCAAGAGACATTGATATGAATCTGGATACTAATACATTCTAAATTTTTACTTTTGCAGTGCTGTAATGAAACTGTGACTTTTTGTTTAACAGTTCTGTCATTACATTAAAGTTGATCTTCAATAGACGTAAGCAGAAATTTTGGTTTCTTTACTAACTTGGGTTGATGAGATCTAAGAAAGTGATTAATACAGTCACAGGAAACCCTGTATCACAGCTGACCTCTAACCAGAGTTCATCTTGAATATCATATTATCAGTGTTACAGTAGAGTAAGATTTTGAAAGTGAAGATTCCTACTACCTGTTTGGTGTCTAATTGTGTCAGCGTCTTCAGTTCCTCCGTGAAAGTCAACAGTTTCAGAAAAGACAGTAGCAACTGAAGGAGGAAATGTATTTGGAATTTATGTGAAAATTTTGGAACTTTTCTCTAGGAACATTACATTGGATGTATTTTTCTTTTTTTTTTTTTTATATAATTTTATATCTCTTAATAAGAACATTAATGTTTTTGTTTGCTTCTTTCTAGACCCATTTGTGAGAAAAATAAAGATTTCTGCCTGTTTCTCATGGCTTCTTCCTTCCATATTTATTTTTATAAATATAAGAAAACAAGAAATATACACATGTCTGTGTGCTACAGTATTGTTTTTCTAGCTTTTGGGTCAAAAATTGAAGGATTTCAGGTGTCTGACTTCAATTTGTGAAGTTCGACTAGTTTCTCCATGTTTGAGATGGTTTTATCAAGGACATTCAAATAAATTGAAACCTGAAATTAATTAAATACTTTTAGAAAAGGACGTGAGACTTATGTGTCTTTTTGCTGACTACCACACCATAATAAAAACTATTACCTTGAAGTTTCTTTGTAAGGTGAGAGAGAATATGAAAACAGCTAAAAGTCTGGAAAAATAAAATAGCCCAAACATTCTGAGTACAGTGAGGAGTTCATGTAAGACATAGAAAAAAAAATGGTCAGATTTGTGTCCTAGAAAACTTTGTCTTTCATCTGCCTCAATGTATAAAGTGTTTTCAAAGAAAGGTTTCAAGAAACATCAGCCCAGGTCACTTTCCTTTACTCCCAGCTTCTGTAACTCAACATTTTTATGACACCATTACATTAAAAAAACAGAAGCTGAAAATTTGTAATGAAAGATAGGCTTTGGATAAAAAGAATAAAAAAGATATTTCTGTACTGGTGTGACCTCCCTGCCTAAATATCTGTTTGTAGGCAAGATTTAAAATTAAATTGAAATTAAGTGAAACTCACCACATCTGAGGGAGATTTAAAGTTTCACTTAATTAGTTTCACTATTACCTGGGCAAATTCAAAATGAAATAGTCTTATTGGCAAAATGTGTTGTTTCAAGCATCTGGTTACCAAACTCTTTCTTCAGTAATTTCACAGAACCTTCAGAAATTTTATTCTTCTGCACTTTCATATCGTGGGATCTTAAGATTTGCTAGATTTAAGTTCTCCAGGTCAAGTTCCACCCTATTGATCTATATTTGTACAGTATCTAGCACAGTATAGCTTCTACTCAATGGTTTCGTGTTTCTCAGTGTCAGTAAAAGAAATAATAGACACCACTAACTATTCAATATAAAAATATTCCATCTCAAATGACAAACTTGTACAATAGTTTATGAGGCTGCAAAACTAATTATCCAGAAGTATGTTTTTTCTTTATTTCAGTTCTATCCCTGAATTTACATAGTCTAGAAGTAAATATGCCCAATCTATGCCACACAAACATTAACCATGCAATAGACACATATGGAAATAATGAAAAATCATAATTAAAATATTGTATATACAAGTAATTAGCCATTTTTATACCCAGATTATTATGCAAATTTCCATCTTGTTCTCTTTGTTTGGGGCGGGATCAGTACCATGTGTGCCTGAGACTGAGATAGACAATGGAACAATGGAAATCTCTTACCCTGCCACAGTTTTCCTGTCTGACACTAAGTTACATCCTAAATTCCCTGTGTTCAGTTTAAATGAGATCCTGCAGACTCAGTCTCAGGAACGCTTATCACTGAAGTCTACCACCCATGCTGAGTGCAGAAGCAACTGGTTTAGAAGGTCCTGGAGAAAAGAACCATAATATTCTCCTGAATTGTGCCTAAGATTCAGGATTTGTGGAACCATGACTAAACATGGTTCTCAGAAGAGTAAATTAGGTGAAATCCCAGAGACAGATCATTAATCTGCTGTCAGAATGAACCTGGTCTCTTCTAGTTTCAGGTGCTTCTTATAAACTTGTCCTTCAGTTCTACTTTTCTACGTTTTTCTACTTTTCCTGGTGACATAACTGTATGCTTTTAAATCTCACTTTCTTACTAGTACTTACCATAATCACATTAGGTTTTTTGTTATTAAGAAAAAAAAAACCACATCTATTTAAATTTTTTTATTGGACATCACTTGCATTCTGGGCTGCCGGTGAGTCTACTAGTCTGCTTACATGCATATATAGCCTTACTACTATTACCTGTTTTCCGTATTTCTTAAGTATGATCAAATCAGTGTAGGAAAAAGTTGTTGAGTATATTTTCTAGTCTTCTATCTAAGTACACTCAAATTTAAAAAGAGTTCATATAAAATGGATTAAAGTTATTGGCAATGTTGGAATGTGATTTAAAAAAAAAAAAAAAAAAAAAAAAAAACCAAAACCCACGGTATTCTACAGGGTAGAACTTACAAATTTTCCTGACTGATTACTATTTGCATAATAATTTTTTGCACATAGTATAATTAAATCAGTTCTGAAATAAAAGTAGAAAAATTGGGTATTTCAAGGGTTATTTTATTATTTCCAGCAAAGTCATGTCATATATACAGGGAATCAGATGAATCTGACTTCATAAATTTCCTTCATTAATGGAGAGAAAAAAAAGAAAAAAAAAAGAAGTATGTACTGTATTTCTCATTACAATTATCCAGGCAAAGAGAACAGAACATTTTCAGTTTACCTTTTAGTCTGAGAGATTCTTTTTTAAGCTGCCAGATTGCCTACTGCTTCAAAGTAATCAGCTCTTAGAGATAAGGGAGATTTCCATCGTTGTGTAATTAATTTTATTTTAGCTATCATTGCAGCTTTGAGTAACTATTTCCCATTACCACTATCTAAGCCATTTAGGAAAGGTTTTCAAATAGAAACACGGAAGGCCAATTTGAAGAGCTGAAAAGGGATATATACCAGTCATGTTGCAATAAATATGATATTATTTTACAATATCAGAGCATATGTGCAATATTTCTTCGCATATAATCCATTATTTGTTTCAACAACATATGTTCTGCTCAAATAAGTGCATCTGAAAGCTAAACTCGTTTACATTAATCACTTTCTGATTCTTCTTTTATTTCCTAAATAGAAGATATAGATGGGCAATACACTGGATTTTCCAAACATATTAATATATATATTAGCTTAAAGCTAAAGTCTTTTATTTATTAATTTATCTAAAATCTTTAATTTATTAATGTGTATACCCTAATGCAACCATTTTCATATATTGTTACAATGCCCTTGTTTGTTTTTTTTTT
>VXBZ01012601.1:507798-548548 GCA_013399135.1 Heliornis fulica | reverse complement strand
GGTCCTTGAAGAGGCCGAAGTCCTCCTTGAAGTCGAGGGCAGAGAGCTTGCTGTGTAGTTTTCTCACAGCCCAGTGGATCTTGAACTCCACCGTGTCATGGTCCCTGCAGCCAAGGCTGTCCTTCAGTATCACATCGCCCACCAGCCCCTCCCTGTTGGTGAGAACAAGGTCAGGCATGGTACCCCTCCTTGTCGGCTCCTCTATCACCTGCAGGAGGAAGTTGTCATCCATGCATTCCAGGAACCTCTTGGACTGCCTGTGCCCTGCCATGTAGTCTCTCCAACAGATGTCAGGGTGGTTGAAGTCCCCCATGAGGACCAGGGCTTGTGACTGTGAGACTGCTCCTATCTGGCTATAGAATATATATACTACATATATGGATATAATCTTCAGTTAAATTTGGGAAAGGGAATCTTTCAATACAGGAAGAAAATAAGACAAAGCTACACCTTTAATTTACTGAAAGTGAGTGTTTGAAAATTTTCAATACCTGAGATGAAAGAGAAGATTTCATATTAGAACTCTGCACCTTCTGATGTTTGCATGATGGCTCACAGAATCATTGTGAGTTGACAAATCAAAGTTCACATTTATTTCTTTAACGAAACCTATCTTTGCCATCTGGCAAAACTAGGTACATTTATTCTTTCTATTAGCTTTATTATTTATTAGTATTTATGCTTCTCACTGTGGTAAAACTATCAACCAGAACATAGGAATAAACCAAATATGTTCTTGAAGCATATGCTGATATTTATTCTGTAAAAGCTGAAACTGTGTCAAACAAATTCAGGTGCAAAATCTGACTTCTCTGGTGTTATGTTCAAAGTGAAAATAAATGGGTTAATATAAAAGCATAAATAGAAAAAGTCAGCATGCTTACCTCTTCATCTTCATTTTCCTCTTCATCTTCATCTTCTCCATCAGTATCCAGATCTTCCGCTTCCTCATCAAAGTCTTCAGCAGATAATTCCCAACCATGATATTGAAAAGGTTCTGAAAAGGGTTTTTTTGGTTTTTTTTTCTGTTTCAGTATTTTTCATTTGGCTATGCCAGAATATATTCTCTTTGTCCATAAAAGTAAGCATGTAAGTGAAAGCAAATCATGCCAACTGTATATTGCATTTCTCCTACTCATAGAACAAAATGTTCTCCCTGGCTATAGAGATTAGTATGTTGCTTCCTGCGAAAATTGAAATTCTCCTGGGTTGTTTTTTGGTTGAAGTAAATTGGTATTTTCAATAAGAGCTTGAACTACAAAGGTGTTATACAAATACATGCAAATAATTCCATTACTGTTTGCAACAGTTTTTTTCCTATTGTTCACTGGGGAAAGAAGAAAGGTAATTTGCAAAGAAAAAAAAAATCAATACTGCAAAAATCCAGTCTTGAAACACAATCTATGCAGGTGGGTAGATTAAATTATTACACACTCTGAAGTCTCCTTAACTTCAGAATAATAAATACTGTACATTAGTAAACCTTTGTTATCTTTGCATTTCTCAAACCAGTATCCTCAGATGAACTGATAGAGCAAGTAACTTGGGAAATGCACTATCAGAATGTTTAAGGAGATGTTATGTACACATATATTTGTATAAACATATATATTTTTGAGGTGTGTGTATATATATATATCCCACACTCTCCCTATGTCTTAAAGGCTGCTAGTGTCCTTCACAGCTCATACACAGAATGCACGTTCTGTTCCCACTTCATGTGAGTAATACAGAACTGAGTATAATCTACCTCCCCCTGCATGGTATATTCATCATACAAGCTCTCCAAAATCCCTCTTGTTAGGTTAAGTGAAAATCACATAAACTGTATTACTTACTTTCCATAAACAGCACAGTTTGATTAAGCAGACTTTCTGGAGTTTGGTCAGCAATCTCTAAAACAACAATCTGAACTAGAGATGACTGCTTGATTTCTGACTCCACTGTTTGCCAGTCATGCATGAAAATATCAATCTTCCTTTTAATTATTTCCATTTCTGGTATATCTGGAAAATCATCCTCTGCAAATTCAGGTAGTGTGATTTCTGAAAATCAAACAGTATACTGAAGGCACTAAAATATATTGCCTATAAAATGTTATATAGACCTATATAGAGACCTATAAAATGTTTTGCATTTAAGAATCATTACTATGCTTCAGAATGATTTCCATTTTTCTCAAATGGCATTTTTAATGCTGCTTCCCCTCCATTTATGATTTATTACATTGCTAGTTTACAAAGATACTTTGAAAATTTCAAATTCATTATGTCAATATAGTATACACTGATGTTTCTCCAGGAAAGTAAACAAGTTCAAATTATTTAAGTAAATTTGTATGTGGTTATTTAAATTATCACAGAAAAAATATAATGACTCTTTCTGCAAATATGGATGATGTGGATGATGGCCCATCTACACCAGAGATGTTGCCAGGCTCACCCCTGGTATCACAAACACCTCCATGAGGAAGAAAAGGAAGGTTACAATTGTAGGTGTCTCCCTTCCAAGGGGAGCAGAGGGTCCAATATGCCAGAAAGACACTCCTCTTAGAGAAGTCTGCTGCCCTACTGGGGCCTGGGTTAAGGATATCAATAGGAACCTCCCTAGCCTGGTACAGCCTTTGGACTATTACCCATTACTGCTTGTCCTGTGGGTGGCAGTGAAGCTGCAACACTTAATCCACTATTGTTTTCTTCTCTCCTAACAGTTGCAGGCAGTGACACAGAATCTTAGAATCTCCTGGGTTGGGAGGTACCCATAAGGATCATTGAGTCCAACTCCTGACTCCACATAGAGCCATCCAAGCCAGAGCATGAGACCATGGACATTATCTACATGCTTCTTGAGCTCAGTCAAGTTCAGTGCTTCCAAAGTAAACTTCCCCTGTCACAGCTTCATACTGTCCCCTTGGGTGACACTGAAAGAAACAGAGGGACCCATTCTATTAATACATGGATCCACAGCTGGTGTCACAGCCACAGTTTTGGGTTTTTCAATAATGGAATGGCCTGCTGGTGTCAGATGGGATTCATCTTTGCTCACAAGCTAGCTGGGTTCATTGACAAAGCTACAGTAGACTTGAAGTGGGAGCAAGATAACATCAGGTTTGGCTGTGATAAGCTGTGGGTGACATGCCAAGGTTAAAGTGATGGGGTGCTAGTGATGGCCCTCAGCCTGTTGTTCTGAGACATGCTGGGTGCATTGGAGCATACTTGAAGACACTCCTCATGCTTGAAGTCATTGCAGCCAAGTGAAATCCCTGGTAACCCTGGGAACTACCAACCTTCCTCACCTCTGTGCCTGGAAAGATCATGGAACAGATCCTGCAGTGTGGGCAGGGAAGTGATTCAAGACAACCAGCATGGTTTCATCAAAGGCAAGTCCTGTCTGACCAACCAAGTTGCCTTCTATGATGGAGTGACTACATCAGTGGACAAAGGAAGATCTCTGGATGCTGTCTGTCTGGAGTTCTGTAAAGCCTTTGACACAGTCTTCCACAACATCATCCTCTTTAAATTAAAGAGTTATGGATTTGACAGGTGGACTGTTCAGTGGACAAGGAGTAATGGTAGACTAGGTATAAGGAAGAATTGTTTTACAATGAGGGTCTTGAGACACTGGAACAGGTGGTAGATGCCCCATCCCTGGAAACATTCAAGGTCAGTTTGATGGGGCTCTGAGCAACCTGAACTAGTTGAAGATGTCCCTGGTCACTGCAGTAGGGTTGGACTAGATGACCTTTAAACATCCCTACCAACCCAAACTGTTCTATGATTCTACATCAGGTACACAGAGATTAGGATCCACAAAGTGATCTGGAATGGGAGTGTCTCAGTTCCTGGGTACATGAAGTTTAAACTTTGCAAAGATACTGAACAAACTTTTGCCAGTTACATGAAGCAGAAACTGTGGGTGTTAAACAGCTTGAAATTTAGATCTATTTGTTCAGAGAACTGGAATACTTCCATTTCACAATGAAGCCTGCCACAAAACTGAAAAGTGGAATTAATTTCTTCTGACTTTCAAGCCTCATTTGTGTGACAACCACTACACCAGGCCTCTTAAGAGTTATGAATGCAGCTGAATATCATAATAGAATTGGTCCCAATTTCAAATAAAATTATATTTCTCCTCTCAGATTACAACTTTAAAAGCTCTGAACAAAACAATACTTGAAATGCCTATTTGTACTTCTTCAATCTTAAAAGTTGTTTTCAGATACTTCCCATTTAGAATAAGTCATCTGTTGAGACATTTGGCTCTTCCTAGTGAAATGGATCAGCATGCTAAAATTTCTATAATAACACACTATCCTGGAAGAAATGGATATAAATGGATATTTATCCTACTGAGTGTAGGGAGAAGATGCATGTGAAGGTTCTTCCAGAAAATAAAGGAATCACATCATACCTGAAAGTCACTGTTATTCATAGGATTCTTAGGAACAGCTTCTCATACGCTGTTGGCAAACCCCTACAAGTAGCAGCAGACTAGGTTTACTGTGTTCTTGTTTACTTTGTGTGCTGTTTCCTCTGCACTTTCTCAGGCATACACTTACAGGGATCTTAGAATATCCTTACTTTTGCAGACAAAGGCATGTTAAACCTATGACCTACAGAACCCAAATACAGGTACTATGAAGCAACACAGATATATGTATGTGTGGAGTAATTCTAATAACTATTAACAATGAGAGGCAAAAGTTAACCCATTTCTCAGGAGGCTAGTTAGTTATAAAAGGATAAAAACTGGATGTAAATCCCATCTGCCAGTCAGTACACTCAAGGACTTGTGTACATGCACTAAACCACAACAACAAGGAGTACAGAAGTGAAGATAGTAATACAAATATGAATTAATAAAAAAATTGAAATAAATAATGGCCTCCCTCTGGGAATTCTTGAAGTGAGAAACTCTCACAAAAAAAAATTTGGCTTTCATGAAGCCGTGTCTGCATACAATAGCTTGTTTAATGAGTAAGGGAAAGAAAGGTCTTTAATCTCTTAAGGTACATTGTGCAGAAATTTGTAGTGTCAATTGCTTAAGATCAGACCAAGATCTGGCTGCAATTAATATCCATTTGAACATTGTTAGACCCAGAAAGTCCTGAGACAAAATTCTGGCTCAGCTAGAAGAAGACACAGAGGTGCTTAGATGACACCACCACCACCTTGTCTTTACCAAATCACACTCTCTGGTAGCAGCAATGTGTTGTTACTTCTACTTCCATTCCTTGTGGTCACATAATTTTAAGCCCTGATTTTCTTCTTTTATCTTACCATTTTTCCTCTGTGTACTGTTTAATAAGTCTGACATTGGTGCCTTCAGCTAACACAGAAAGGCAGTTGAGAGCAATGACTTAAATGGTCTGATATTAGTGTAAGTTTGCTGGGACTTACAGTGTATGCTTGTGTCTGCGTCTTGCCAGAAATGAAGCTGCAAGAAAGAGCTTGAACAGTGGATGGAGCAATTTTCTACTTTGCTATAATTTTCCCCTCTTCTTTTTGTTTCTGTCTTGTTTTGAATTTGAAAGAGCAGGAACAGATTTTGACACAAGCAACAATAGGTTTAGCCTATTCCAATGAACTTTTACTTTCTTTTTTTTTTTTTAAGACCATTACTACTATTTTTCTTATATAACTTCCTACACATAAAAAGGAGAGGTATTATTAAAAATTAAAGCCTTACTTAATGCCTTATGTGTTAAAAGTTTTGACCACTTTTTTAATATACAGAAACCTAAAACATTTTTTAAAAAGTGCTTTATGTTTGCTTCCTGGAGCTAAGCAGGCCAGGGCTCACTGTGTGAAATTGGAGCACTGTAATGTTCATTTTGAGTTTTCCCCAACTTGAAAAATCCAAACAATTTTTCAGGCTCATGAAGATTTAAGACTGTCCTGTTACAATCTTCTTCTTTAATAAAACTTGTATTTTCTCCCAGAACTGAATGTTTCTTGTGGATTGTTGAAGAAATCAACAAATACCACATTTGCTTTTGCAAAACAGAGCCAGATTAAAATATGCTATCACCAAGTACAATGTAGGTGGTTTTCAGTGAATGGTCATCAGTAAGATTTATTGGGAAACGGGACTAAACAGAATGGTCAGAGCAGAGATGCTGCCTGACTTTTGTATAACTTGCTACCAACTAAAGCATAGCCTGAAGTGTCAATAGCAGCTGGGATATGTGAGTACCTGAAGGACAAGGAAACCATCTAACAATTTTTTCTGACTTGGACGGCTATGTTGCCTGCTATATCAAAGGTCAGAGCCACCCACTACTGTGCTACACTTTAAGGCCCAAACCCATAAGGAGATGCAGATATCACAGAGCCCAAAGCTGCCATACTAGCTTTTAAGTGCCTGGCTTCATATAGGGAATTGAGGCTTATAGCAATAGGCACAGCAAGTACCAAACCAGGAATGGGTCATCCTTAGTGACCCATGAAGGAGTGTCAGAAGGAGGCATGTATTTGAACCCCGCATCTTTATAGATTTGGTCAACAAAACAAACCCCAGGAGTCCCTGAATCTAACTCTTTGACAATTAACTCACCAGAGGCAGGGCCCTGGCTTGCTCTCTTCTAGAAATATTTTTTTTTTAAGATGTTTATAAACATTTGAATTTTACAAAACTACGTATTTATTCCATATATGCCATTACATTAGTTATCCCTTGCAATGACATTTCTGTCTCTTGCCATGATTTTATGTAGGAACTTGAAAGCACGTTCCTTTTACATACATTAAAAGATGTTGTGTAAATGCTGCAAATAATTATGTTGCATTCTGCTGTGATGTATTTTGAATGAGACAGAGATGTAGCCAGGTAACACCTGCTTACATTTGGGCATCTCTAATGCAGTATGTAATGATGATTCTATTAGGAACAGAGATTTTAGAAAAATAAGCAATGATTCTAACTGCATTTTGCACGTGTTATCCCTGGCACATTCACACTGTAGAAATCACATGTGCTGCCTTGTGAAGCATAGCCCTATTCACAGCAATAATGCATGGAAAAGAGTCATGTGTGCTGCTTGGATCTAACCTTCAATCTTCTATAGTCCTGTCCCTTAAATAGCTCTCGGTTCTGAGTAGGTCATGAAACTTAGGAAATATACTAGCAGAACAATGGATATAAAATAACGTTTGACATTATCTGAGACAGAATTTTGACCATGGTAACAAATCCACTCAGTAGAACGCTTCTCATATGAACTTTAATCTCAAAAATACTTAGAATTCATGTTACACCTCTCTTGATATGCCATAATTAGCAAATGTGGACCAGCAGGTGTTCCAGCTTTGATTCTCTACTCTAGGCACATCGTTCCATCAGACTACCCCCACCTGAGACTTTCCTTACTTAAGAAAATTTATCCATCAATAATTATTGCATATTTACCAAGCTTTTATACAGATTACACAGGCCTAAGTGAACTGGAGAAATTTTCCCCTGGAAAGAGGGGAGAACAGAAACATTCCTAGCGAAAAAGGACAACCCCAAAATTGGGCAACTCAAACATTGTTTGGTTTTGGCTCAAGTATTTGAATGTTATTATGACAAAAAATGCTGCCTCCCTGGCATTTGATTTCAGTCAAACTGGGTCTCAGAAACAAAAAATACTGAAGATATTTTAAAGTATTTTAAGTAATGTACCTTTGCCTTCAGACACATTGTAGCAGTTCTGCTTGGAGAAGTGATTTATGGTACGAAGTTATTTTTAAAGAAATAAGAAACATACTCAAGAAAAAATACTTAAAAAATTAATGGATCTAAAAATGCAAAGAAGTTTCCTTCACAGGAGGTGGAGGTCTTTTTAAGAATGCTGTTCTTAATTTCCTTACCACAGAGGGGATAGGAAACAATCCTCCCCAGCCCTAAATCTGGAGCTTTCAGAGGGAATACCTATATGGCAATTTCTCATATTATTTTGCTCTGTGTCTCCTTTGCTTTTACTGAGCATAGTTACTATAGAGACAAAAAATCCTCAAAGGCTTTCTGCTCCCACACTCTCAAAGTAAGTTGCTGGGAAAGGAAAGGCTTTAATATCTCTCTTCCCAGCATTCTGCTAGTATTAGATATGACTTATTCTGCCCTCAGTCCCTATTCAGCAACAAAAAAAGATTTAAAAGTCCTTCCTTCCTTCCCTCTCAAACCCTGCCAACTCTGAGACAGAGACACCAGAAGCCAGCATGTCTTCTTTGTCAGAGTTTAACTGTTAAAATAAACAGAAAGGCAAAATATAGGAAAACAGTCCTTGGAGCTGATAGGTATTTCATTATGTATTTTCATTTGTCTTTTTGAAACAGCCCATGTAGTTTGTTTATACAGACTTTTTCTCACTTATATGCCACCAAATAATTTTCAGAATATTACAGTGAAAATGTACTTAGTTGACAAACTTACATTGTGCGTACTGATTTATGGTGTTTGGAAAAAATAAAAAAGCTGTTCTGTTTACAGATTAAGTCGATTCTTTCTAATGCATGAAAATGTGTATACTTAACTTGCTGTTTAAAAGAAAATATTTTATGTTGGACTTATTTCTCTTTTGGATTTTTAATATATTCTAAAATTCTACTAGATAAAAGATAAAATGTTTATTTTAAAAACTAGAGCAGATTGTCTCCATTTGCCTTCCAAGTGTTTTCTGAGAGAAGGCTACTATAGGATTCTATATATCTTTTCATTAACTTACAGAGTTTCGTGTGCTTCAGAATTTTACCTTACACCAAAAGCATGGCTGTGTGTGAAATCTAGCAAATTAGATAATGGATGACTATGGAAAATACAGGACATATTTGAACAGTCAAATCCAAAGTTAAAATTCATACATTCCAATTTCTCCAAAGATCCCTCACCACTGAGAATGGACTCATAATTTCTGATTAATGTATCCATAATATTCATTTTTAATGGTCTGTAGAACCAGGGCTTGTTGAAACCACCTACAGTTGATTGTGAAAATTGCAATTTCCTAAGGTTTTGGTAATTTTTCCCATTTTTTACCTGATAGTTTCTTCTAATTTTTGTATTTTTTATTTCCTTTTTAAGGGAGGAAGTGTCACAATCAATAAAAGTGACTTTCTAAAGTGTTTTTCCCTCTGATTCCCCTCCCTTATCACTTCAATCTGTAAAGAGTGAACATGGATTTTTGAATACAAGAGGTTATGTCAACCTGGAATTTCAGCAGTGCTCACTTTATTTGTACACATTTATTCATTAGGTATTTAGGCAGTAGATGCAATAGTGGGATTTTGTTGGTTTTCAAAGTGCAAATACATGGTGCATTATTTTTAACAGCAAATAACAACATGCCTTTAATTGCATTTATAGGTGCTTAAATAACTTTAACCTGACTGTTCTGTTCTAAACTTCTTTAAAAGAAAAAAGTTAAGGTAAGGAATTTTAATTTATAATTTTCAAATATAGTAAAAGCTTGCAGAAAAGGAAGGCACACAACTCTCAATACTAGCAAGTAAGAGAGATTATATAGGCTTCAAAGCCAACCTGTAGGTTTAGATTCTTCTTTATATCCTGCAAAGTCACTGGACTGTTTCTGGGGCATTTGTTCGGTTTCAGATAGAATCTGCTCATCATCGTCCTCAAATTCTGTTGGCACAAATAAAATCATTAGTAACTTTAACAAACCCATGGAGGTACTACAGAAATAATGATATTTTTGGATCACGTTGCAAAACTTGTATTTTATCACCTGCAAAAGAGGAGTTAGTTTTATGCTCAGATATTGCTGACCAAAACATTTTATGATCAGCTGCCTATCTGTGGGGAAAGGCCCAGCAACCATCATATGCAACATGATCATGAATAAAGTGAGAACTACTTTATTTCATTCATTGCTTTTATGTAAGAATATTTTTCATTCATTATAATCTGTCCAATCTGGGCTCAAACTACTCTCAAAAGACAAGACCTTGCAAAAGAGCACACTTGCTGTTCTACAGAACAGCTCCTATTGTGAGGAAGGGCTTCTGACTTGAGGAAGGGCTTGTGCTCCTGAAGGCTGGTGTAATTTTTCCACTGTATCAGTTGGACAATAAAGAATATTACTTTTTCCTACAAACCTTGTTTTGTTTATGTCCTTGGACCATTGTTAGAGTAAGACAACACCTCTATGGCATCTCAGCATGTAATTATTCCTCAAAACTCAAATAATATTAAATAAGATGTATTTTAAAAGCTGAAACTACAGCATCTGTTTTCATGTACTTTTAATTATTTTTTTTTTTATTTCCCCAAAGAAATCACAAGCATAATGAAAAACAGGCTAGAAAATTTTAATTTCTCATTTACGCAGAATCAGAAAATTTTGCCTTATAAACAAGCATCTTCTTATATGTTTAGTAAACAAAACCCTACAACCTTTACTATGTGTCAGATTCAGAAAATTCTTCACTTATTACAGTTCTTTATTTCCTTTTGATATATACAATTAGTTTTGATGATCTGTAATAAATCAAGAGCCCAAAGAGGAAAACAACATTTAAAAAAATATGTGCTCAATGGAAGACACTTTGTTAAGGCTGTCACCATGCAAATTCTCACGTGCATATGTAACTTAGTCACAGACAGTACTACAGACTAATGGAAAGAGCTGTGGCACAAAATCAAGTGTGTTGAATTCTTATAGTGTGTCTAAAGACTTCAGAGATTTCATTTACAAGATTGGTACTGGGTGTAGTCAAGGAAGACAGATGAAGAGACAATAAAGTCAATTAAGATGTCCTTTTTCCTGCAGGTGTTTGGAAAGTGACAAGAGCTTTCAGATAGACTGATAACTAATCCCAGGCTTTTGTTCTTTGTTTTTCTGCAAAGGAATGCATAGTTGTGCTAAACCAGTACCCCTTAGCCTTTATTTTTCTGAATAAGAGACTGAATGAATTTAAGATCCATAGGTGTCTGGGCTCTAACTGAGTTTTTCACAACTTTTCCTTTTCAAATTTTGAAATTTCTCTGCTTAAAATGCTGTGGCTACAGGTATCAGAATGTAATTATCGTATCTGGTTTATGAAGGAGGGCTGAAAGTGCCTTTGAAGATCTTGCAACTTTGCTCAAAGACTGAACAAACTGTAAAGTTAATATCACTATAGCTTGTTTTGAAGTTTGTGGTACAAGGAATTTGCTATCTATTTGCTTGTCTGCAGATTAGTAAACTGTCCTTGTTCAAACTCTCTCACTGAAAAGCCTCCAGTTAGAGGTGGGAAGAAACCAAATCAGGATGCAAGCCCAACAAGAAAAACAAAGAAAATATATTTAGAGGCTGTAGGACTGAGCACACATCAACTGCCTGGTAAATGTTATAATTACAATCGATTCCAAAAAGCATTTCTATTCAAAGACTAAAGACAAAATGTCCTAACATGTACAGGCTTAATTATTACTACATTTATTTTCTGTTGTTAAAATATCTTTCTGAATTTAACATGATGATAAAAATAAAAAAAGAACATAAAATAAAACCTGAAGATATGGGTATTGATTCAACCCTTCACCATCTGTAATATGAGAAATGGGGGTTGGGATCAATATTGGAGAGTTTATAACAAATACTGATATTAAGAGCTGTGAAGGACAAGCACAGGAGGTGATGGCTGTAATTATCAGCTCTGGCTACCAATATATTTCTCACAGAACTTCTGCCCAAATGACAAGGGTAGCAAAAGAGATATCAGTGAAGATAGGATTGTAACACACCATCCTGAGTGATGGTGGCAAAGGCACAGGCATACCTGGGCTCCAGTTTGGTTTGCTATAGGATGGGGGCAATCTCCAGCAGAAAAGCAGGGTTGACAAGTTAAGTACAGAAAAAAAATTCTTAAACTATGACAGCTGTTTGTTTCAGTGGGTAATATCAGTTGTATAGGGTATTTTATTGCTGAAATGTGGCAGGAAAGAAATATATCAAATTCTATTTCAGAAAGATTGGAATGAATCCACAGGTCTACCTGAAGCCATGTAATTCTATAATGCCTGAAATACATTCTCATGAAGATATATAGCTGTCTCCTAGTATAAATAAATCCATACTCATGCAAAGCAATTAAAAGAATGCTTAAATAAAGTAAGAAATTTCTGAAAATAATTCAAACTCAGAATAACTGTATCAAGGAACATGAAAAAAGATGCCGGGCTATAATTTTCAGGTAGACACTACAAGCAAGAGTTACCACATAAATAGTTTTGAGTAACTTCAACAGACGTTTTCAGCACTGAACCTATCTTCCTAACTCAATTAAATAAATTTGTTAAATTGAACCAAAGTCTCCTTCTCCTTTTACTTTCACTCTCATGAAGACATATGTAAGTAGCTTGCTCATTACTGGGACATTTTTTCCTATAAAACACGGGCTGTATCATAAATTTGAATATGTTCAGTCCTAAAGCAATCCCAATTACTTTAATGTCCCACTAATATTTAAAAAACTGCAATTACTGAAATGCATATTTATTTCTGTATGCCAGAGTAGACTACTTCAGTTGGAAGGGACCTACAATGATCATCTCATCCAACTGCCTGAGCAATTCAGATCTTACCAAAAGTCAGAGCATGTTGTTAAGGGCACTGCCCAACTGCCTGTGAAACACTCACAGGCTTGGGCCATCAGTCACTTCTCTAGGAAGCCTGTTCCAATGTTTGACCATGCTGTCGGTAAAGAAATGCTTCTTAATGTCCAGCCTAAACTTCCTGTGGCACAGCTTTGAACCATACTCATATATAGGGGACATCAAAAGAGCATGATTGGGGCTCCAGAGTATTTTTTCTGAGTTTTTTGTTTTATACCATAACTGCAATATTGAAAAAAAAAAACTCAAATCACCAAACTGTGAACATATAATTCATTTATATTTTTGTAAAGACATGTCACATGGGAGAAAAGCTGCAGTCAATGTGCTGATGGCACTACATGTGAAATAAAACAGATGTCAGGCTAAGAGCAGCATGACTGCTTTGGTGAGTCAGTATTTGATTACTGAAATCAAATGTAGGCGTAGGAAAACATGATTTTCTCTGAACAAGGACATAACACGTGTTAAGAGCACAAGTGTGTAGATGACATTACTTCTGTCATTAATAATTGTTGTTTTGATGTACTCGGATCAAAATTAGTTAGATATTCAAAACTAAGATGAACTCTGTTGTTTGGGACAGAAATAGAGTATCTCTGTAGAACCCTTTCTGTTTAATACTTTAGAAATCATTAACTTTGTAGAAGAGCTATGTGTTTTATTAGAAACTATAAATAGTCATAATTTCTTTAAAGTTTATATGTAATTTAAAGAGCTCTACAAAGCAAGAGTATTTTTTTCAGAGTGTAGGGAAAATGTTACTTAACTAAAAATCAAAATCCTGTTATCATATTCAGACTATCTTATACTACCTTTATGACATGTATATACATATATGCAATATGTATGCAATATATATGTTTATTATCTATGTTTATATTTATGCATATGTATACAAAATAAACACCAGGCTGGATAAGGAAAAAAGCATGCTTGAGATACAGTGACAATACAGAACTTAAACATGGCTATAATATTTTTCTACAGAAACCATTATGTTCTTTTACAAAGGAGGACAGGAATAACAGTGTAGGCTCCCGGTGCTGAGAGGAAATAAAAATCAAAATTCATGCACTTTAATTTTTTTAATTCAGCTCCAGGCCTTAGGTAATAATTTAGGCTATGATAGAGAAACATTGACATCTCATAGCAGAGGAAGAAAATACGCTGAAGTTCTCAACCTAGTTCTTGATACAGAGACAGATATTTCTGCATGGTGTATCATCTTGATAACAGATCCAAATCAGCAGCCACATTCCTCTAAGAAAGTAGGCAGTGATTAAAAAGGCAAAAAGGTAAGTACAACCCTGTAAATTTCTGACTGTTGAGGTTCAAAAATGTTAAAACTAACTGGAATTAATTCTAATCTCAACCCAACTGACAGAATTGTCTGAGGTGCAAAAATATAGCCTATTTGTGGCAGTTGGCCTGCCCCTATGTCTCTTCGTGGATTATTCACTCCTGTCTGGCAAAATTATATTTTCATTGCTTTAAACAAAGTATAACACAATTCCAATATAAAAGTAGGGTCTTTACAGAAAATAAAGTGGGTAAACAAAAATAATATGTAGTTTTGTCTATAGAGAAAGAAGCAAATTAAGAGAGTCTTTACCCAAAATGTTTTATTACTATTGTTATTAGAGGGAAAATGCCATGTAATACACATAATTCTGTTACCTTTCATGTTATTAGAGTAATAATCATAGGATCATAGAATCACAGAATAGTTTGGGTTGGAAGGGACTTCAAAGTCCATCTAGTTCCAGCCCCCTACCATGGGCAGGGACACCCTCCACTAGACCACGCTGCCCAAGGCACCATCCAGCTTGGCCTTGAACACTGCCAGGGAGGGGGCAGCCACAGCTTCTCTGGGCAGGCTGTTCCAGGGCCCCACCACCCTCAGAGAGAAGAATTTTTTCCTAATGTCTAATCTAAATCTTCCCTCTTTCAGCTTGAAGCCATTTCCCCTTATCCTATCACTGCATGCCCTTGTAAACAGCCCGCTCTCCATCTTTTCAGTAGGCCCCTTTAGGTACTAGAAGGCTGCTGTAAGGTGTTCCTAGAGTCTCTGCTTCTGCTGGCTGAATAATCTCAACTCTATCAGCCTCTCTTCATAGGAGAGGTACTCCAGCCCTCCCATGGACCTGCTCTAACAGCTCCATGTCTGTGTTGTACTGGGGACTCCAGAGCTGGATACACTACTCCAGGTGGGGTCTCACCACAGCAGGGTAGAGGGGCAGAATCCCTTCCCTCAGACCTGCTGGTCACACTGGTTTTGATGCAGTGCAGAATACAGTTGGCTTTCTGGTCTGTGAGCAGGCATTGTCAGCTCATGCTGAGCTTAACATCAATGAAGAATCTCAAGTCCTTCTCCTCAGTGCTGCTCTCAATCCATTCTCTGCTCCACAATGACAGGTAGGCGAATCCCAGTAACCTAATCAGAACAAATGTAACCTTATCTTGATTCCCCTCAGGGTCATTAAAAGAGGATGATGAAGACGTTATCTGATTGTGAGATATATTGGGAAGAGTCAACCAAAGGTGGTCTCCCTGGCTGAGGAGGGTTTCTGTCTACAGGGTATGATATTCTTTAGGGGATGCCAGGAAAAGCAGTTAGGGAATGGTGAGTGACTTATATTATGAGGTGTTTCTGAGAAGGACCAAAGGCAAGAAGAATGTGAGATCAAAGTGGATTAGTGAGGAACAAGCATGGATAATAGAGTAAGAAGAGGATAAATGGGGAAATGGCAATACATGCTCAAACTCATTACTGCATGGTCATGGAGACGTGGAGCTGCAGCAGCCTCACCTATTCTGGGCTACTGGATCATAAGTATCTTGCTACCAGATTCAGTAATTCTTAATGCATGTTAAGAGAGCCACTCCTGAAATAATTTCCATTACCCTTTAATTGCTTCAGGCTAAGCTTCTTGGAGGAAGAAAAGAAAAACAGACAGTTTTTTGACTTTCTTATTAGCTATTGTCTAAGTTCTAACAATGCATTCTACCTTATGAGGGGATAAAGATTTTATGATGGGTAGGAAGTTTCAATACAGTTAATAACCCTCTTAGAAAAGTTACTAGAAGAGATAGAGAATCTTGTTGTTCAGATTTATTGAAAAATGTAACTGTGCTGGCTGATTTAATACACATCTCTATTCTGTAATATCCATTAAGAATGACACATAGAAATGAGTGCCTGAAACAGTGAAGGAAGCAAAGATGAAATATAAAGTAATTTTTATAGATACTGAATGTTAGAAGGAAATCAAACCTGCAAAATCTGCATAAAAACCAACTGCAAAATGATTTAAAACCCATAATTAAATAAACTAGAAGTGAAAAAATATATACTTTCACCTTTCTCCTCAGCAGTCACTAGAGATTGATTTTCCTCTGATGTCGGTATTTCTTGAATTTCTTTTCTGTAAGTAAAGCATTATTTATCATAAGACTTACATAAATACCACTGAAGCAAGTTGCAGATATGTTAAATATAAAGATGTAAAACTATACTGTAGGAAACTGAAATATAATTTGTGTTGTAGAAAATAAAAATCGAATATATGTTACCATCTAAAGTGTAGTCTCAGTTCATCAAAAGGCTGGACTAACAAAAGGCCAATGAAAATACATTTAGCAAGGGAACCCTCTGCTACCATATTTATTGATTGAGATATTTCTCAAAGTTAACCCATACTGGATTATTTCCTATACATCACAGCTAGTATTAGTGTACTGTTCTAGTACATTTGTGTTGATAAATACTCTGATACCTTTAACACAGTGTAAGGCTAGAATTTTCATGTGCTCATTTTATATGTTAAGACATTTTGAATATTTTACCTTACTTCTTTTTCTTCTTCCTTTTCTAATGTTTCATCTGTTAGTCTTTTCAAAATCTTAGAATTAATTTCATCCCTATTTGCTAAGTATGATCTGCGTAGTATACAGACTCCTGCAGTACAATTACACAATCAGAATTAGTTTTATGCATCAGTATAAAACTAAAGTTGAGTTAGTTATTTGTATTAGTTATTTAATACATGATAGATAACTTTCCTACTTCTTTTAAAGCAAAGAAAAGGCATACATACAAGCCTATAATACCACGGCTAGTAGACAGAAATGGAGAACATAGAGAACTACTTTGGCAAATAGATTTATTTTATATGGCTATGTGGCTAAAATCGATTTTCATAAGTGGAATTATGTGAGTTTAGACTACTTCAGGGAATATCTTACAAAATACTAACTCAAAATTTTGTGAAAATGTTAAATCCACAACTAAATTTTTATTTAAGTGCTAGAAATTAATGGAATTCACATATAAAATGAACGCAGCTGCTGAAATGGGGAAAAAAGGAAAAAAAATACAGCAAAATAGCTAAATTCAAATGAACATATCCATAAGTGAAAAGCCACACTTTTAGCCAAAAAACATGGCAGACATGATCTTCTTTCTTTTATTTCACTTCATGCATACTTGTCCCTCCCATATGTTACATGGTCACTGGAATCAGCTAATGTAAAATATATTTGTATTGAAATTTTGGCGGTGAGAAACATGTTATTCAACTGTTATGAACATGTTGATTTGGAACAGATGATAATTTTGTGTGAATACATTATATTTTAATCCAATACACAGAATCACAAAATCACAGAATCACAAGGTTGGAAAAGACCATTAAGATTAAGTCCAACCGTACCTGTCCTCCCCTAAACCATATCCCTGAGCACCTCATCTACCTGTCTGTTAAATACAATTAAATGTAGTTTTGAGAAAGGGTGAGTGAAGGGATTTTTAATTTTTTTCTTTTTTTAAAGAATTTTTTTAAAATGTAGTTTTTAAACTCATATTTAGACAATTCTGTCTCGGTATTCTTCTGCAAAAAAGTTGTGAGAGTTTTCAGTGGCTTTGCCTGGTGGCCCAGGCATGCACTTTCCCATCTTTGTGTTCTCTCACAGTATTATGAAAAGTATCAATGCCAAAAACCACTTATTTACTTCATTATTTAGAGTATGAATTGAACTAGAGTGAAGCAGCAGATTTAATTACAGAATTATCACACGCAGAACATCCAGAAAAATCACAATTAGATACTATGTAACTGTTATTACTTTCTTGGCTACCAGCACGTTTCTCACTCAAATGATTCAATATTGTTTCATCTGATGAAGGATTTCAGTGCTACTTGATCAAATTGAGCAAGTGACTAAGCCTTTAGAATTACAGGTAAGAAATTAGTAAAGTCCCACCTCAGTGGCTGACCTAGGAATATCTGCTACTGATATTAATCAGACATAAGGTAGCTTAATAATGTAGAAGGTTTGTACTTAGCTCAGCAGTTTCTGATCAAAATAAAAGTGTTCTTGCAATGTCTTGTTTTAATACAACAGGAAGTCTGTTATGAAAACCTACATGCCTGTATTACATTTCACTGATTTGTTAGGCTACAAACAGTATAACTTGTATGAAATTTGTGCATGACTTGTTTCATGCTGAGAGAGTAAAAATATATGCTTTGTCATTTATAATTTAAAGTATGTTAATTAATTTCCTCCCATCAGTGAATAAGTAAGTTGTCATTGATTCATATGATAGCCCGAGACAGCTCTAGGGATAAAATTTAGGTATAGATTCATTATCATCTGAAATACATTGAAAATGACTGTGGTGGATTTCCTTCCAAGACTGAAATCTACATATACATAGGTCCAAATAGGTTGTAACTGAAATAGAGCCTTTTTGCTATGTGATACAAAGACTATATCAGTGTTTGTTCAAACAGAGGCACCACTGGGGTTGTGAGCACAAAATTTAAGTTTCACAATGGACCACTCTTACTTCAAGGAAATGCTTACATTTATGCTTTAAAGAATCTGACATCTATCAGACTAAAGAAATAGGATGTGATGGTGTGGAAGAACAAGTTCTTAAGAGCTAAGTTTGGAGAAACAGTGGGAATGGCAAAAAGGTGTACATTGTATGAAGGAAGCAAATAATTTGAAAGTCCTAAGGAGGTCATTTGAAAGCCACTGCTATGGACTTCCAGGTTCTTCCCTTCCTAAAAGAAAAAAAATAAAATAGGGTGGTTACTATTGACCAGGTTTCAACGTGGTTGCCGTGAAGGTTTATCTATTTCCAAATTGTCTGATCCAGAATAAAGTCTTTCGGGGATAATGAGGCAACCGAGAAGTGAAGAGAAAGTTAACATTCTGAAAGCATCTCTCTCACTTCAGTCCTCTCACTGGAGAAAAGGCTAGAGCTTGACTCCTGCTGTTTGTTATTCCCACAGTATTGCCATTATATTACTGCATGCCAGCTACATGAATAAGGTGATTTTTGTGGTTGTAGGAAAGGACAATGCACTGTGTCCTGGAAACTAAGTTCATGAACATTCAATGTGCTTGAAATGTCTGGGAAGAAAAGATGATGCACAGAAATGCAATTTGTCCTTATGTTTTTCTGGAAGTAGCTGAGATGAGGTCTTCTTGAATGACAGCAACAGCAAATAGGACTTTCTGACAAAAAATGGATCTAGAATTTTCTTACAGTACAGTTTTTATTTAGTCTGTATACAAGGTCCAGCCACACTCAAAGACTTTAGTAATATGTTTAAGGTGCTACAAAATTTCACAAAGCTCTGTGACTAAATAGTGTACGTACTGTTGCTAAATTATGAGGATTATTAGTTATGTTACTGTTAGCTGATAAGATTCGATGCTTCTGAAAATGTTGGGATTTTTTAAGATAGGAAATCCCTTCTGAGTTAACTTTGTAAGCTTGATTTACTGAGGTTGTTTTTTCATATTCAGGGACAAGGATTTGAAAAGGTCTCTGGACTTTCTAAAATCAGGCAGCTATTGAGTTTTCTTGAACTTAGTATGAATAGACCTATCATTCCTTTCTTGAAGGGAAATTTCTACTACCAAAAGATCTTTTGATAATGGATTGGGTTGAACAGGTAATGATCAAACATTACTACAGGGCAATGAAACTTGTAGTGTTGTATGAATCAAGCAGACATGATTTGTCAGGCAGAACTTTTCTCATGCCTGGTACCAACCTTCCTTTCTTCTTGAAACAGTGAAGTCCATTTCTCTGAATTCATGGGCACTAAGCTATTATATCAATCTAGGTAACTTGCTCAACTTTTTTTGACCCCAGGATGTGGAACAGGATACACCTGCATATAGGTATTTCTCTCCCCTCCCTTTTCTCTCAAGCAGAAAAAGTTCTTACTTAGAACCTGATTTTGCAAGTGAGAAAAAAATGTGCAGGCAAGGAAATTTGACTGAGAGCCACACTGCAAGCTGGTGGTACCTCTGAACAATCAGACACAAAATACAAAATTCATCAAGTCAGTTATTTACTGCTGATTGTAAATAGGGGGAAATAGGATTATAAATAGGATGGATTTTCTTTTCTGATTTTGTAAAGCATTCCTGATTTCAATTCTCTGTAATTGCTTTAATTGAAACTGTAAGAAATATGTAGTACCCTGGCTGATTCACTGGATTTTTCCATCTATAGACTTCTGAAACTTTATAAATGGCTCATAACTACTAGTTTTTCCTAAAAGCATGCTTTATATACAGATATCAATACAGAAAAATAAAAGGAAAAAAATAAGTTTCATTAGTGTGCATTTACTAACCATCTTTTTCTGTATCCTTCAGACAGACAACAGTGTCAGGTAAAAGTCCTTTTTCTGATAAAGCTGACCAGTGATCTACTGACAGAGGATAGTTATCCACTACCCATCCTCCTTTTTCTAGAGCACCAGGAAGCCTGTCTTTGTTCTTCATTAGCTGTTATAAAATGTCAGATTCAGTAGCATAAATTGACTAATATAGAGTGTGAGCTGTTCAAAAAGACTGCACAATACAAAATTATCTAAACATTATGATTTTTCCCTGTTGTTATTTCAAGTCAATGAAAAGACATTTATAACTTTACGTGTCTGAATGAAATAAAAACATTTTAAACATAATTAATGTGATTTTTAAGTTTGTAAAAAATTTAGATTCCAATTTCAATAGTTACAAACCAGTGAACAAATTTAAAACAATTCAAGATTCTTGGATAACCCTTCATCTACAGTTCTTTTCAGACACTTGTCTGGTGTTGAGCTCTTTAATAGTCACTAAGAGTATAAGAATAAGACAAGCATACAGTGATACTTCCCTCAGATAATTCTCCTAGCCTTTAACAATTTGTAGCCCAGGTATTTTGTGATACAGAAGTAATTTTTATACATACATACATACATATAAAATTCAAATGGATTTGTCTTTCGTGATCTTGCTCAGTCTCTCCTCATTCCTATGTAAGCTTTCAGACTGTGATATAAATGAAACTGATCTCTCAAACAGAAAAATCAGGATTATATACTGATAATGTAGAAAGTGCTACAGGATGCTCTTAGGTAAAAAGTGCTGCGCTATGTAGTACTTGTAATTTTACCTCTGAAATAGCTCTCTCCAGAACTTCAGCATATATTTCAGGTGACAGTGTAACTTCAGTGACTGATGCACTTTTTATTGCTTCTTCTACTATTGCTTGAACTTCTGGGTGGTCAGCCGTTATCTCTGATATTCCTAACAGTACAGATTTCTTTAAAGCATTTCACAAAATTCTGAAATACTAATTTCCTCTGGTCAAGAATAACTGCTAGGCAATTATATCCAACTGCTTCATAATTACTGTGCAGCAGTCATTTTAAGCAATACTACACAATCATACTGGGAAAGAATCAAATAACGCAATCAAATGCACTTCTAAAGAGCATTCCATAAAGATAAGTTTTAAGATCACTAAGTGAAAAAGACAAAACCAAACAGACTTTACAGTTATCATAGCTAGAGATATCTTTTGCTAGTATAGAATGCCACAAATTGAAGGAATAAACATTTTTCTTTAAAAAGAGATATCTGTAAAAAGTATGTTACAATCTACATTTATTTAATTTCCATTTTAGACCTTTATAAATATATTTAATGAATGTGATTTATTTGGATTAATTCCCCACAAACAGAACAAGGTGGATGCCTGAGCTGGATGTTATCTGAGCACCTCAGCATACTGGGACCCTGTGAGTATGTGTATGTTCCCTATTTTAGCTTGATTCAGAAAAGTAGATTTTGAGTGAATCTCCTGACCCTCCCCATGCTTTGGTACGCATGGCAAAGCACTCTTGGAACGTGCAAACTAATTGATTCCTTTCAGATGCACATTTACTATGTTGAAACCGTTAAGTGCTTGGCCCACAAGATCACAACACAGCTAGTCTGAAACCCCTCCACGCATGACATGGATATCGAATCCCATCCTGGTTTGGGCTGAGATAAGAGTTAATTTTCTTTCTAGCAGCCAGTGTAGTGCTGTGTTTTGGATTCAGTATGAGAATGTTGATAACGTACTGATGATTTTAGTTGTTGCTAGGTAGCTGTAGCACTTACACCAAGTCAAGGACTTCTCAGCTTCCCACACCCTGCCAGGTGCAGAAGAAACTGGGAGAGCCCAGCCAGGACAGCTGTTCCAGACTGCCAATGGGATATTCCCTACCAAAGTATGTCATGCTCTACATACAAGTGGGAGAGTTAACTGCAAGGCGGGATCACTGCTTGGAAACAGACTGGGCATCAGATTGCTTGGGGTTTTTTTCCCCTTTTGCATGTGCTGAGCAAGTATTAGACAGAATCAATTTCTTCTTTCAAAAGGAGCTCAGAAAACTACCACATACTTGTGACCCTCAAGTGCAGAGTATTTACATATAGTACAAAAAATACTGACTTCAGCTATTCCCTTCATTGCATGTTCTTTTAGTTTACATTTAATGTGCAACAACCATAACTTCTGTAATATTTTGTGAGTCAAAGTGACAGCAGTTGCTTCAGTTAAATAACCTAAAGAAAATAAGATTGCTTCAAAGACCATTGAACACTTACTCACCTGGTTCTCTTGACTGGCTTTCTAATTCCAACCTATTTTTCATCACTGTTATAGCTTTTTCAACTGCATCCTTCTGCACTTGCTCAGTGTTTGCTTCTCTTAATTCTTCCATATGGTGTTGAATGAGTTTGGCCATATCAAGAACCTAGTGAAATGTTTTGAAAAAACAAGAATATCACAGAAGAGAAATATAGCATCTGATCCAACTCTAGACAAGGAAATAAACTTGGAAAAGCTCTGCAAACTTCAGAAAAAAAATTACATATAATTCAAGTGTAGGGTTTTCTTGTGGACAAGATAGTTTTTAATTTGCATTTAAATTTAATTACCTTGGATGCAAAAGTTATTTATAATATTCTTATGTTAAGACAACTGACAAATATTTCTTACATAAAGGGTAAATAAAAATTATTGTAAAAATTTAGCTAATTGTATATGAATTCATTTAATTTAATTTAATTACTATTTCCTCTGTGATCTACATTTGCAATGTGTATATTAATAACACAACTCGTGTAAGAACGCACTTAATTCCCAAGCCTCAACTGGTACCTTTGTTCCATAAGACACCTACCTTTCCTTTATATTTGTCTGCAATTAGGTTACAAATAGTTGTTCTTCCAGAGAATGGAGGCCCAAATACTAGTACTTTACAAGGAGGAAGTGGCATTGGTGGTAACAGGTAAGGCCGTGGATTCAACATAAACGTTTTCAGTGCCTCTAGGGATGACAGTAGGTACATTTTACCTAGAAAACTTAAAACAAAAGAGAAACTAGAAGATATAGTCATTTATCTTAGAAATACAAATTAAAAGTATCAAATTTCACCAACCTGACAGCCAAGTTGGGGTTTCCCATTACAATATCACCTTCCTTGAGAGCCACAGGACATGCTCGTCCCCACCTGCTTCTACGCCATCGGTATCTGTGTGCTATTGGTTTGTAAGATGACAGAACCCGGAAAAGTTCACCCTGTTTGATAAAACAGCAATAAGAGCATATGTACTTTTTGTATACATATGACTTGTTCTTAGCCATTTTTAAATAGTTAGAAAATAAGCAATCCTAAAAAGAAAACCCAATTGTGGTTCTTAGGACATTTTAAAACCCCATATTTCAGAACTGTAGGAAAATTTCAAGGAGAAGAGCTTATTCTTTTTAAATTTTATTTAATAAAAATAACTTCTGTAGACTTAATTTATTATTTTCAGAAGTTTAAAACAACAAAGAGGTATAAATCAGTCATTTGTTGAATGTGGCAGAAAATGTCTAAAATTTCACCTAAAGGTGATGAAGAAAGGACCACAATCTGTGGCTTAAATGTCTCTTTTAGGCATCCAGAAACATCATGTGGTAGGAGTAGGTTTTATAGACCTTTGACAGTAGGCGAATCCTAAAGTTTATTATGCAGAATAGTGCAGACAAGTTCTGGTTATGAAGGACTGCAGGAGGACCTAGACCTGCAGGGTCTAGGATGCTGGGCATTAAAACAGCAGTTGCAGACAGAAAATGATGAGTTGTCATTGATTCTCATGACTCAGGAATTGATCTTGGAGTTACAATATATACGTCCATGAATACATGTGGTCATTGTCAAATGCCAATCAGAAAACCAATCTGAATGTTAGGAATGTTTAGCAAAGAAAGAACAGAAGATAAAAGTTTGCTTCGAGGTTGTTTTCAGTTGTATAAATTCTGCCCCCATCTTTACTGTTGCTCTAATCTCAAAAAGTATGCAGTAGAATTGGAAAAAAAAAATCAGAAAAAAGACTGATCAATCATACAAAAGAATTTTAATGTAAGAAGAAATAAGATTAACCTTACAGCAACTCTTCAGTCCAGGAACAAGACAGGTACATAAGAACAGAACAGAAATCTGAAATCACGAGTTATTACAGGGCAGATAGACAACAAAACTATTTACTGACTTTTGCATATAAACAATTAGATGAGGCTGAGCTAAAGTTGGCAAGTTCCACACAACAGGAAGCAATTCTGTATCTAATGTTCAGTTAAGGTGCAGAACTCCACTCCCCAAATACAGAGGATACTAAAAGCTTACACTCAGATTGGCACAAACACACAAACTAACTGAATAATAAATACAGACTACCTCTGACACTAAGGTCCTTCACTTGCAAATTTGGCAGGCACTGAGAAAACAGAAAGTGAAGAGGGGAGTATTTCTTTGAAAATGTACAGTGGGGTCTCCCAGTTACAGTACCATTCACATATGGTAAGCAGAGCTTTGTTTAAGAAATAGGGAAGATGACTGCAAGTGAATATAGGTGAAGAGATTTATGCAAAGGTTTCTGGTTTTCAGTTTTATTTGAAAAGACACGAATTTAAATTGCCATGATTCAGCAAAATTTGCACTAACTGTCAAATTCCTAATTCATGACCTAAATACAGCATATGTGATTTCAGCTGTGCACAACGTTGCTATATTTGTATTATCATGCTGCTTCTCATTCAGGAAAAGAGTAAAGAACTAAGAGTCATCTGCTGAGATTATTATCCTCTGGATAAAGTTTTTTTTTTTTTATTTTGTTGGAAGGACTTTGTTCTTTATGGCTAAAACAAACGCTGTGGAAAATTTTAATTTTTTTTTTTTGTTTTTAATGACAAATTTTTTTTTTCTTTTCATACTCTACAAGTGGATTTGAGTCCCAGACTTATCTTAAATCCACATTTCTGGAAAATCAAGGCTCAAAAAATGCCCTTATTGCATGGTAAAAAAACTGGTTGCTGTGAAAGAAAAATGTAATACTTTAAGCTTACATCCGAAAAGAAAAAAAAATGATTATACAGTCAGTCACAATTTAGGAAAGTGCACTTACATTTTCCAGTTCCTCTGGCATTTCTTCTTGCTCACTTTGAAGTCTAGTTATAGGAGCTCCATTTCGAACACCCAGAGATTGAAGTCGAACTACCACCGACTGAAGAGAAAATTACTCTTGACTCAGTACCAATCAAAACTACTTCTGTAATCCCTCAGGACCCCAAAGTATTTTTAAAATTGTAACTTAACATTTCTATAATAGCTACATATACACTAAGGCCCAGTGTCTGGCTTGGAGTCATGCTAGTTATTGAGTTGAGTTTTAACGAGCTATTTGGTAGATAGAGGCAGTGCAAAATGCTGAATCACAGCCTTTGTATCTCCTCATTATGCTGTGAATCACAAGCCTTCTAAAGGAATAGGCTGTGAAGGATTCTCTCCCACAAAGCAGTGAAGTATTCAGATAAGCTCCAATCTGAAAAGGAGGAAAGTCTCTTTAGGAGATCTGATTATGTGCCATTGGAAATACAGCTTTGGGTAGTCTATTTTAAAAGATACCAAACCCAGATGCCAGACAATGAGAATCAGATTAATATAAATTTAATCGAAGTATTGCATAAATCTAATTTTGCTTGAATGCAAGTGTTCTCAAAATTAAATATAAGATTTTGTCACATATTAAATAATTTCATAATAGGTCTTTTGACTTTCTTACTTATAAGCAAAACCTTCGGCATCATTACACAACTTGATTGCCTTTACTATAAATTTTCTGTGATAATGTTCACAATCCGATCATAAATGAGGAAATGTTATGTTCCAACTCTGCAAAATTAGTAGGGTTTTTTCCCCATAGGACTACTCTTGGTAGGAAAGCATGAATTGAAATAATACTTAAAGAATTATAATTGATCCCATTCATTTCAAACAGAGGGGAAACTGCAGGAGCAGCTCACTTCCTACATTGTCAAAGACAATCTCTTACTTCATTTAAAACCCCATACTTTAGGTTCTGATTTGAAGGAACTCAATTCTGTGGCAGAGGACAAGGTTATTTACCTTCAGATTTTATCACGGTAGCTTCTGAAGAGGGAATATGAGTTGCTATGTTATGAGTTAAGAATCTAGACACAAGCACTCAACAGAATTGTCAAAAGAATGAAATGTTTTCCGTTACACCGTAAAACATTAAAGTTCATAAAAAGTCTGTCAGTATGTTAATGCCCAACACAAAGACAATTCTGTAAATATACTCTTTGTTTTGGTTTATTTTTTTTAATGAGGTTCAATAAGGGACAGAACAACCCCAGGCAGTGCTACAGGCTGGGGGAAGGCAGGTTCCAGGTGGAGAAGGACCTGGGGTGTTGGTTGGCTGCTGACTGAATATGAGCCTGCAGTGTGCCCAGGTGGCCAAGGAGGCCAATGGCATCCGGGCTGGTATCAGAAGCAGCATGGTCAGCAGGTCTAGGGAGGTGACTGTGCCCCTGTACTTGGCACAAGTGAGGCTGCACCTCGAGTACTGTGTTCAGTTCTGGGCCCCTCACTACAAGAAGGACATCGAGGTCCTGGGGTGGATCCAGAGGAGGGCAACCAGGCTGGGGAAGGGTCTGGAGAACAAACCTCATAAGCAGCGGCTGAAGGAGCTGGGGATGTTTAGAAGAGGAGGCTGAGGGGAGACCTTATCACTACCTATAATTATCTGAAAGGGGGTTGTAGAGAGGTGGGCAATGGTCTCTTCTGCCAAGTGACAGCTTCTAGGACAAGGGGAAATGGCCTCAAGCTGCACCAGGGAAGGTTCATATTAGATGTTAGGAAAAAGTTCTTCACCAAAAGAGTTGTCAGGGTGTGAAACAGGCTGACCAGGGAGGTGGTTGAATAACCAACCCTGGGTGTATTTAACAGAAAGGTAGATGAGGTGCTCAGGGATATGGTTTAGGAAAGGACAGGTATGGTTGGACTCAGTGATCTTAATGGTCTTTTCCAACCAAGTCATTCTGTGATTCTGTGATTCTCATATTAATGATGATGTTTACAGTAACACAAGATAAAGCAATAAAACTAGATGGATATAATATAAAACGAGTTTGTGATCTGCTGGAAAATATTATCATTTAACATATACCTAAGCCCGGGGGTGGTGCAGTGAGTCTTATAATTGTTTTAACACAGCAACAAAAGCAAGCATTTAAAAACTTGTGTTTTCTAATAATAATTATTTTTATACACAACGTAAAATGTTGCCAACACCTTAATAAAGAAAACAATGCACAGTATTGATATATTATTTTCTAGTGGAGATTAACTAAGCTGGTGCATAGCTTGCTTACCATTAATAGATCATCTGCTTTCTGACTGCCATCAAGTTCAATAAGATATTGACTATCCTGTTCAGCCATCAAGTCCTGTTTATGAACAAAGATATGCTCATCAACTCAGTATAGTTAACCAGATAATGATATTGAGGCTCATTGTGTTCCTATAAATATTAAGCCGGGCTCCTGTAGACTTTTGCAAAACCAAGAATAATTTTACTGATGACTGATTGTTTGGTGATGAATAAATACAGAGAGAATTCCATAATTTCAGTTACAATGGGTACAGAAAACAGATTAGATATCCTAGCTCAAGTCCAAGAGAGCTACAAAGAATCAAGATACAGTAACATTTTGTATATGAATTCCACTTCTAATTGTCTAACTACCTTAATTCTCTGCTGGAAAATGGGGACATTGTCAATTAACAGATTTCATGGAAACACCAGCCATGATGCCAATGTTTTAATTTTGGTCCTGACTCTCAATTTCTGTCAACAATATATCTGACTTTTTTCCTCTTCAATTTTCCCACTAGTAAATAAAACATTAGACTTAAATAGACATCCCATGTCCATTGTTAAGGTCTCTGAGGACTGAGATCACTCACTCCACTCTTGACAGCTGTTGGTCTAACACTAGCTCCAAAAGCCTTGCAAGGGTGACTTTACAAATTTGTAGGTAATCTGTTCCAGTTCTTCACTGCACTTATGGTCAGGGTTCATCTACTATACTACAAACTAAGTTATTTTTGCAGTCTTTGGTGAAAATAGATAATATCCAAACACTTATTTCTAATACTCTCTACAGAGAAGACAATAGTTTGTGTTTCTCTTATATAGAATGGCCATCTTAGTAAATCCATAATATAACATTTGGCTTTTGCATTTGCTTGTACCAGGAGATTAAAAAAGAAAAAGTAGAGGGGGAAAAAGGGGAAAAAAAGAAAAGAATTGTTTTCTTTTACAGAAGACCTGTTGGGAGTTTTCGGTTTGGAGTTTTCTTTGGTGGGGGAGGAGGAAGATAAAGGAAATCCATCTTTCTTGAACCCAACAAGAAAAGAAAAAAGTATTTCACAGCTGCACTATCGAAACAGACAAATGGGTGATAAAGCAAAATGATGGGCTAATTATTTGGTATATAAATCTGCAGGCAGTGAAGCAGGTAAGGAAGAGAATTTATTGGAGTGGAAGGCAATGGATACAAAGAGCAGATATAGGACTGCATGCTACAATGGCCATTCGTAATGGTGATGATACACTGGGCTCTTCAAATACTTTACTTCCTAGATTAAGGAAGCATTTGTGGTGGCAGGCATGGTTTCAATTTTAAAACTCAAAGCGTATTACTTTGTCTTTGCTCCAGAGTAAAACCACAGATGACAACCTGCAGATGACAACTTTCTATCACTGATTTCAGGATGAGTTTCAGAACTCAAGGATATGTTGTAACATGCCTTGTGCCCAACTCCATACAATATATCTCAAACTTTATAAAGTCCAGAAAATAGTGCAAGATATTTTAAAAATCATAATCATATTATTCTGCTTTTTCTTACTTCTAAAGGATGAACCATTATGTCTTTATATAACCCAAGCCGTTCCTCTGCATTTTCAAGAAAATCTTCAGGCCTTTGTACTAACTGATGCAAAACTTCTGACATCATAAGTAGATCTTCAGTAGTCTGCAGAAACAAAAGATAAATTTTTCAAGAAACAGAAATAATGTACTAAACTAATTTTTGTCTTTACTCAAACAAAGTAGCTTCCCAGAGTGTTGCAATGAGTATTAGCCGAGTGTGATCCTGTGATGATTAAGTGTAGTTTCTGGAAATGGATAGGAACGTGCCTAGAACTTGTATGAATAAGCCTCTGGCTGGCATTAAAAACCAGAACGATTCAAGCTTATTTCAAAATTAATGCCTTAATGGAAAAAAAAAAAAAGAAGCAAAGAAAATAAATTTATAGTAGTCTAATACCAAAACCAGAAACCAAACCAGTATCCTGCAAATACTAATAAAACTTCCTACAATAAACAAGTTTTTTGCTTATTTGCTTAGACCAAGAAACAACATAGAATACAGAATCACCATTCTCCTGATACACCCTTTTAACTTATGGAAAGAAACAGTTCAGTGATTTCTGAGTTAGACTGAGTCCAGTTTAAGCTATGCAATAATCACCATTTGTTGTCATTTAAATCTAACATTTAAGTACTATCCCACATCTCTTAAAGCAGAACAGAAACTGAATTAAGATTAGAGTTCAGAAACATTAATTCCTAATTTAGTATGGTGATATTTTAGAATATTGGAATTCGTTCTGCCTTGTCTGGAATACATTTCAATACTTTGTACTGTTTAGAAATCAGGAATATTTACCTCTTCTTCCTGCTCTTCTTCTTCATTCTCCTCTTCATTCTGATCATTCTCTTTCATATGCTTTTCAGTAATGTTAGGATCCCACTGGTTCCTCTGATATACCTGCCCTGAATCAGGATGTTGCCTTTGCCCTGATATTCTCTGGCATAAATCATAGTCTGAACACTAGCAAGGAATAATTAAAAGAAAATAATGTGTTTATTGTATTGCTATAATAATAGTATTTTTTCCAGGAACTGCAGAGTGGGAGGTAGGAATCTGGCAAGTATTTGAAATTGTAAACTTCTTCTCCAATAACACTCTCAAAAGCAGCAAATTTTAAAGAGGACTTAAGTACTTCCATAGTTTTTTCCCATGCACATTTTGCATACCATTATCGTGGCCACGTTTTGCTCCTATTTTACTATGCAAGTTATACCTTGTACTATAACAAGCGTTGCTGTAGTTTATGGATAAAAGTATTTTGCAAAAAAGCTCAGGATTGCTCATGCAATTAATTCCAAAGTGGTTGGGACTTGAGTAAGAAGTCACAGTTGATTGGAGGTTAGCAAATGTCACACCCATCTACAAGAAGGGCCAGGAGGAGGATCTGGGGAACTGTAGGCCTGTAAGTCTGACCTTGGTACAGGGGAAAATCATGGAATCTAAGATTATAAATTTTTAATAGGTGCACCTGAGCTCTCAGAGATCTATTATAACCCAAAAGCATAATGCCATTGTGTCAGGGGCTAAAGAAGTTCAACATTTTGCAACTCTGGAAGAGTAAGCAATGATCTTTACATAAAAAGCCCTGCAGGCAGAGCTTAGTTTAATATTAAACACAGATCACAGAATCACAGAATGTTAGGAGTTGGAAGGGACCTTGAAACACCATCTTGTCCAACCCACCCTGCCCAAGCAGGATTACCTAGATTAAATCACACAGGAATGTGTCTAGATTGGTCTTGAATGTCTCCAGAGAAGGAGACTCCACAACCTCTCTGGGCAGCCTGTTCCAGTGATCTGTCACCCTCACAGTGAAAAAGTTCCTCTTTATATTCAGATGGAACTTTCTATGTTCCAGCTTGGACCCACTGCCCCTTGTCCTATCACTGGCCAACACCAAGAAGAGCCTAGTTCCATCCTTCTGACACTCACCCTTCACATATTTATATAGAGATTAATGAGGTCACCCATCAGTCTCCTCCAAGCTGAAGAGACCCAGCTTCCTCAGCCTGTCTTCAAGAGAAAGATGTTCCACTTCCCTCATCATCTTAGTTGCCCTGCACTGGACTCTCTCAAGGAGTTGTATGTCCTTCTGGAACTGAGGCGCCCAGAACTGGACACAACACTCCAGGTGCAGTCTCACCAGGGTAGAGGGGGAGAAGATTTGAGAGGTTTGCCTAAGAAGTTTATCCCAACTGGAAGAACATTCCTATCAACTAAAAGCTAATATGACTTGATGATCTTAAAGGTCTTTTGCAAACTAAATGATTCCATGAGTCTAACAGTCTGTGACAGTTTCCACCTCCCCACTTCTGAGCTAAGACCCAGCTAATAATGGGTGTCCCATTCCTATAGAAACCTAAAGAGACCCCTCTTTCTACATTATCACCTTATATACTTTTTGATTTCTTCTTAGGATTGTACCTGTTAGCAAGCTACTTAAGGAGTCGATCCATTCATTGCAGGGGTAGATATATGACATTGTTAAGATGGAAGGGATTAGTTTTAATCAACCCTTTTTTTTTTTCCTTTTTTCTCTGAAACGAAAAGCTGTTTGGGTCTCTGCAATCACTTAGCAGAGAACAGGAGAGCAGAGGGAGAGATGCTGTGTGCATATTCACTCACCATGACTATATTTAATAAGACTTCTATCTGACCCATTCTAAACTGTACTTGCATTAATATACACTTGGAGGACCCTGGTCTCCAACAGGTTTGGGCATATTACAGTTCTACCGTGGAACTGGCGTGGGGCACAACAGTCATTCTTTCTAAATCACATATATGAAAAACCTGAGATAGAAAATATTGTAGCTGTTAACATCAAATCGTTGCAGAAGCAGATAATCAATTTCTACAGAAAATACAGAGCTTTTGAGAATGCACTGCTAGCAGCAGGCACACTACTCTCATTTTGAGATCGCATTGCTAGCAAGAGGCACATTTACACTAATTTACTGAGGTATCCTGTTACAATACTTTAGGATATTTCTATACTTCTCAAGGTCATACAGCTGACATGACTGCTATATGACAGCACATTTTGAAACAGGGAATGAAGAAATTGATCAGATATTGTTCTTTTTTTCAAAGCTGCATGTTCTGTCTTTTTTGGTGAGAAACAAAATGCATCTAAATTTTTCTTTAGTATTTCATTATTTTCTTTTTTTACCTTTCCATGAGCATAGAAAAAAGAGGTTTGAAGTAGGCTTTCACAAATGCTATTCATGCATGGTCAAAAAATGTTAAGTCTCAAAAGTATGGAATTTAAACAAACACTGACTTAACTCTGGTAAAGTGACAGACTAGGACCATGCATTTGAACCTTAGCATCTGCCAAACCATGTTGATAAGAAAACTAGAATCAAAATCCCAATGAGAATGGAGAACACCACCAGAGACTGATTATTCAGAGTTGTCACAGCAGCTCATTCTGCCCATTCAGAGTAAAAGACAGAAATTACCTAGCTGATAATAAATAAACCATTGCAAGAGAAAGGGCCTGAATATTCGTTTTAATACATGGTGTTAATACATAGGGTTACTTTGCCTGCATGGAGCCCGGCAACGTTTGGTGTGTGCCAGTGTGTATTGTCCCTGGTGAGTAACTGAGAACAGCACAGGACCAGGGCCTCTCCCAGCAGCAGTTTCAACACAGCTGCCCCATTCTAACCAAAAAGACAGGTCAGCTGTGTTCTTCCAAGCCAGTGTCCCAGTGTCTGAAGAGCTGCTTTTGCCTTGTTTTATTTACTAACATAGATGTAACCAGAAAGTCCATTCTTTTAAATTACATTGAAAATATCCTCCAATCCTACATTAACAATGATTTATGTTTCTCTGGTTATGTGGAAGTCTTCACTTTATTAAAGTATCTCATAAGTCACATCACTGTTTATGAAGAAATTGCAAAAATGAGATTAATTCATTTCAAGTAAGAAGCAGTTTCACAATTAGTGAGTAAAAAATACAATTTGCTTTCTAACTTCCATATGTGAAAAGTTTCTTCCGGACATACGTGAATGGCAGATACACATTTATCCAAAATCCCACAATAATCATGTTATGCAAAGATTGATTTTTTTTTTCTCAAAAATGGTATTTTCTAACTGGTAGAGGTGCAAAGACTGTAACAACTACTGAAGTTTTAGGAAATGTTCACTGTCATATGAACAATGCTTATAATTGGACAAACTAGTGCCATTCCATTCCAACATAAAATAGAACATTTTATAAATACTACATAAATACTACACTCAAATGCACAGGGGAAAATACTATATTTTTATGTATGCAGCATATGAGTCTACTAATAATTAGGAAAATGACTAGCAAGTTACTGAAGATTACATTACCTTAATGTTTATCAGGAAATCTGGTTTTAAGTTTAGATTTTTTATTTTGTCTATTTGCTGTGAAACAGTCATGTATTCCTCTGAGAGAGAAGGAAATCCACTGAGAACATAACCTGCCAAACACATTTTATTAAATATATCTTTTAGAAGGTTATGTCAAATACAGAACTGGTTATACTCATTTAAACAATACATTTATTTAGAGGCCCTATTTTAAACCATGTAAATGATACAACAGTATTAAAAATATTGTGCACCCACGCCTACTTCATGTGAAATTCAGACCAAAAAAAGGTGCTGTTTTCAACTTGATATAGGACTCTCAAAGGCTGCTAACTCAGTAAAGAAACATAAAAAATATCCAGACATTAAGGATCATTCTCACACCACCTGTTTCATGTGTCCAACTGAGACATTGCACTGCCTAAAAAGCAATGTGATTTCAGTAACCGTTTTTGCCACAAGTCTCCGTGGCAACAAGCAGTACAGCAAGAACTGCTGGATGACAAAGAACTCAGTATTCATGAGGCCAGAATGAGAGAATAAACAAGAATCCAATGGATTTTTTTTTTCCTAAGAACAAGAGTATTCTCATAGAGAAATGGTGTATGCTCCAAATGCTTAGAGTTTTATGTGCTAACATTTAAATGCAAAACTGAGGCACATTATTTAGGTATTTCTTGTCTGGTCTTACACTAGCAGGGGCAGGGCTACACAATGGATTTTTTGCAGCAGCACGACAACTTGATTCATACCATTTTATATTTGATTGTACTGTAATGTATGCAGCACAGAAATACAGCAGCAGTCTTTGCATGAGGTATTAGTACTGAAGATTCCTCCTTCTTTGGGGAGCTGATATCCATACATGCAAAGTTAGAAGAGGATAAGCAGAATGTATAGCTATTCTTCTAGGATATGAAAATCCTGGATTCTAACTTGTTGATACCTTAGAGAAGTCTAACTGGTAGTGAGACATGAGGAGTCTGCACAGCCTCTGCTTATCAACTCATCCTAGTTAACAACAGCTAATTTGAGTGTAAACTGGGAAAAGGTTTTCCCAAACAGTTATCTCTGAGAAGTGTTTTCCCCTAAACAGATAATGTTGTTGGGAGACTAACAATGACGAAGTTTGCCTAGGGCAATCATCAATCAGATCAAGTAGTAGCCAGGGGACTACCAAGGAACTTCTGAGTAGAGAAGAATCCATCTTGAAAAGCAGCATTAAAATTTGTGCATTGGGAAAGAGACCTTAAAGTTACAACAAGGTAAAAGAACAGCAGCCAAACCAGGTTTTTTGTGACAGCAGTATAACCTTCTGTTTAGGCCTGGCAGAGCAGTCTACCTCTTGGATACTGTAACATGCAACTTTCAACTACTTCAATAAGCAGAATTATTACCCCTATCAATACTATTCTCACGTAACTTACTTTTACTGAGAAAATGCAAATGGAATAAACAATGTCATATGAAAAAATGATGAGTGCAATGTGTTGCATTTCAGACAATCTGTTTTCCTTCTTTCTCATTATTTCAAACGTTTAAGGTATTTTTTCTGCTGCTTTTGTTATTGTTATAGAAATACTCAAGCAAAACCCACCGGTATTTTAAATCCTCAAACTTTTCTAACCATTTAGTACTGACACATGAGAGTCACAGCAACACAATTTAGGATTAGTATGACACCTTCTGATCTCCCATATTGGTAAATTAATCCCTAAATACGCTCTCAGTCTATGGACATTCCACAACTCCAGAAGTACAAGAAAGGATGCTACTTTCTAATACAAAGTTAATCATGTTTGAGCAGTAATGGATGCAAACTGCGTAAAAATTTAAGCTAGCTCATTCTAAGAAGTTTAGGCTATAAATATACTTACCAAAATGAGCAACTTCTGGTGACGCAATCTTTTTCAGAATCATTTCTGTAACCAGTTCTTCAGAAATACTTTGACCTTTAAAAAGCAATTCTTGACACTACGGTAAAATGCAAAAACATAGTCTTACATAATATGTATTGGTCAGGAATATGACAAAACTTGTAAGAAGATCAGAGCTTTACCTTGAGTCCATATTCTGTTTCTTCATTAATGTTTGTTTGAATTACTTCCAAAGCTGAGGAAGCACATCAAACAGAATAAAATTAAAATCATTTATAAAAATATTCTGGATACAGACAGGTACATTGAGAGGTAGATATATTCCCACACAAAAAAGTATGTCGGCATACTCCAAGCTATCCTAACTATTTTGGAATCAACAGCCACTGCATTTAGATTCATTACTATATTTTGTCCATACAGCACTTGGTGCCTTCTATCAATGTCTGGGGAGATGTTTTACCCTACAGTTTAGTCCTACAAACAAATCCTTGCAGGATTATTTTAACTACTGATTTATATCAAATTAATGAACTTGAGCACTTTCCCAAATCTTAAAAGCAAGTTTTTGGAAAAAAGAACTGTTTAGACACACAGAAACAGTTGTGTGTCTAAAGGGGGCTTTAAAAATGGCTTTAAGGGCTCATGATGATATTGATGATATTCCACTAAATGCATGGTGGGAGAAATTAACTATATCTTCCAAAAGAAGCCATTGGATATTTTGATTTAGAAATTTGAAAGCGCCCACTCCCATGCCTTCCATTATTACTTTTACTGCTAATAAAGCTATGCTTCTGTTTTCTAGAGTACAACCCCCCACTTTGTATTAAGCATTGCACAAACAGAAAGGACCGATCCTCCAATTTTTTCAAGGTCTGCGTTGGAAAAATCTCAGTGTTCTATGCAGTCGAATGAGGTGTTTCCATGTGAAAAAGAAGAGGCACATGAATCACCTTACAGGACTAGGACTAAAAACTTGATTATTATGTGTTACATAAAAAACCTCTCTATAACTAAAATATCATTCTTTAGCAACCCAACCGTGTTTCTGGAAAATTGATTACTCGGTCCTTGTCAGTAGTCTTTATTGCAATCAGAAACATACCATTTTGAATCACAAGGAACACTGAGGTTATTCTAAACCAAAAGATATTATGAAGACAATGCAATATTCAAAATGCTGCTTGTTTACCTTCTATGAAAATGCATTTCCATATTTGTGCTAGTTTTCTAGCTAATGTTTTCTTTCCAGAACCCTTAAAAGGAAAAAAAAAAAACCAAAACAACCACTTTTAAAAGAAGAAAAAGGCAGAAGAATGTAAACATATTACACAATAAAGAGTATATTTTCATATGATAAAACAAATTAAAGGTACCATCAGGACTGGGGCTTGTGACTTATGCACTGGGCAACACACACTCTTTTTAATACCATACCCTACACTCCTAGATTGCTAATGCATTTTTTGAGTCCTTTGCAGTTAATTATTTCCAAAGTAATTACATTGACTTTGTTTCTGAGTAACTCTAAAACTCATCATTGATTTGCTTGTAAATTCCTATGAGAAACTCTTTAGGACTGAAATTTCATCTTCAGTCTCAAAGCAAATTATGACACAAACCTGTTCAGCAGCTTTTGAATAAGTTACATAGGGATAGTATTCTTTGACTGAAACAATGAACGTGTAAAAACTGCTCTTGTTAGTCTATAAATCTGGTTTGGATACTGAAAACACATTTATCTGACCGCTTATATGAATCCCGAGGAACCAATGTAACTGAGAGTAATGAGGCCTCTGAGAGTACAGTTATCTGAATGGGATTTTGGAAAACTCAACATTTTCCATCCTTAGGATTATGGTTTTCTTCAAGGCTATACAAAAATACCTTTCTTTCACAATCTTTTTGCCGTAGTTACATTTTATCATTGAAAAATAGTAAAAAAACCCACAATTAATCACATTCCTAGCTAACAGTGTACCAGAAAACACTATAGCCTACTCATATCTTACATCTTACAGGTGTGATGAGAATATATGCATTTGGTTTTGCTTTAATGACACTGTGTTTTTAACTTAAAACAAGTATCTTAAATTATATAGATGTTCTACATGTCAGCCATAGAAATAAAATATTTTATCATCAAAATATAATATTACATTCCCTGCCCTTGTGGCCAGGCCTGTACAATTTCATCCCTTTGTTAAAATTGCATTAAGAGATTAGTGAAGGCAGTGATTTCAGATGAGAATATTTTTTATACCTTTTTTTGCATTGTCTTTCAATGAGTATTTGATGCTGGTTTGGTCTATAAAAACATGGTTACCCCTTTCACGGAAGGTTAGAAATTTGACCCTTGTTTAAAACTAGGTGAGCCAATCCACTGTAGTTTTCTACCAAGATGAACACACACTTTCAGTTTTCAAGCTGAGCATAAGGCACACTCATTAGCTATCACTTATATCACTATGAAGTTTGCATCTCCTCTGCTTACAGAACACCACCCTGCCTCCTTTTCCAGTTTGGTCAGAAGTACAGATTTGCAACCAAGCATCACTCAGCAACTGGAGCCAGGGAGTAGAAAAGGATGCAGACCACCGCAAACGCTAGGGACTGGGAGCCTTCCAGCCTGCTGAAAGCCTCTGAAGATGGCAATATGGCATTGATTTGGGGCTTTCTTTGGTTGCTCAACTGGCATTCAAGTTTGGGTTGATTGCCAGTTCTAGATGCACACCATTTATATCTCTACCAGCTAGTCAGCACAAAGCAGATTTTCGTACGGCCATTTCAGGCTCTGTTGCGGTACCTAATGCAATCACACCCCCTTGCTGAGGCCAAGCTGCTAGAGGATCAAGTGTTCACACTGGAAGAGGCATGCTCGAAGGCACCTTGCACGGGCATCTGCAATGCTCAAAAGGGAAGCAGCTCTCGAGGCACCAGCGACATATTTAAGTGTATACTAGATTCATTATATATATAAGGAAAACTTGCACCAAAACAGAACCCCCTTCAGCAAACTGAAGCAAACACTAATGTTAAACAACCTGTAAAGTCTCCTACATTTAGGAAAAAGAAATATAAGATAATCAAATTTTCCTATGTAAAGGAGACCAGAAAAAAAAAAAAAAACAAACCCCAAAACAGCAACAACAAAATAAAAAAGAGCTTTTTATAAAATACAGTAGTTTACATAGGTATGAAATGACACGTACATAAAAATGGAACTGAATAGTGTTTTATACAATGTCAATTAATGAACCGAGAGACCTTGTAGTTAAAAAATAGTACAAATCAGGACACTTTGGTGGAGATTTCAGTTATTTCCATATATATGAGATATAATTATGATGAAGTTCATTTAAATATTTAATATCTCACTGCATGTCTATAACATACTAGCCTGACAGTATGTCTTTAATCTGTCAAGACAAAAAAAAAATTTAGAATCCTGAAATAACATAAAATAAATACAATTTCCCATGTGAAAAGAGATGAGACTTTTTGATCAACACATGACTTTAACTACAATAATAGCAACTGACTGGTCCACTCAGGCCCAAAACTGGCCTCATTAAATGAGATCAGAATCTTTACCACACTCTGCAGGATTTGCAAAGTGAAAAAGATAAAAAAACCCCAGGTCTTTGATCTTTTTGGCAGTATCATTAAAGTTTTAAATGAAAAGTAAAATGATTAGCAGAATATCTCAAGAAAAAAAACTTCTAGCAGACATCTTACTGGCTTTCCAAAGACAATAAAGCAAGTGGGCTTGGACAACAGAAATGACTTTTCAGCTTCATCTTCATTGAAGATGTCTACAAAGGGCTCAGTTTGTTTTTCCTCTCGTGAAGCCATAAATTATCTAAGAGTGGAAGGAAAAAATTAATTACAGTAGCTTACATATGAGTAAAGCAACACATACTTAAAAATGGAACTGAACATTATTGTGATATAAGGTAATCTGCTTTGTAACAAATGTTGTAAGAAGAAAAAAGCATTTAGATAACATACACAGTGCACTCATCTCTAAGAGAAGAGTTGCTTCTGAAAAAAAGTGCTTGCCAGAACCACCCCTGAACTCCAGCTACAACTACATGGATATTGATAATGGCTTCTTCCTGAATCTCAAACTGCCTTTTCAAACAATGAATGTTTTTCTTTCATTGCTTTTTTCTTCCTGTTTCAACTGCCACACCATTGTATCTTCTCCTCGGTCTCTCAAATAGACCACAGCCCTGCTAGGGCTTTCGCTTGTGAGCTTCAGACAGAGAGGAGCCCCGTCATGGCCAATGGAACTACTTGCTGTGTCCACAGCTAGGTAACACAGATAAGGCTTTGCAGAATTAAATCATGGTTCATGGGCTTTTCTGTAAACCTCTCGCAGACTACAGCTCTTCCAGGACTGCAAAAGCTCACACATCCAGCACTGAGTTTCTGAATAACATATGCTGGAGCAAAAGGTGGGTGGGCCTTTCAAACAAATGGAGCCCAAAAAGAGGAGCAGCTTCACAGAGGATGGCTTGAAGAAGGCAAAACAAAACCTCACTTGCTTTAGAGGCCCACTTAAGTCTCCTTCCTCCATTTCCCCAGCCATTTCTAAATAAAAATATCTACTTCAGGATGAAAATCAGAAACAAGTCTGAAGCAGCAAACCGAACTCTTTAAAACCTGCTCAATGTCAGGGATGGCATTTGAAAAATAACCCCCTCCACCACCACACACAAACCAACCCCCAAGTCCTCTCACAGAAACTCACCAGCTGAACTCTACCCGTCTTTCCTGGCAGTTTCACTCCTTCCCAAATCTTTCCAATTACGAGCCAGTTTCCTAACTAACTAATTACGGGGAATTGCCCTACTAACTAAACCCAACCAATCCAGCCAAAGAGATAAAACAGACCTCCAGACCTCTCCCCCGCCCCCCAGCGCCCCGCCAAAAGGATCTCCGCGGCGGGCGTCCCTACGGGACAGGGCGGGAGGCGGAGGGGTGACACGTTGCGGGAGCGGACAGAGTGCGGGCCTAATGGCCGACACTCACACCCCGGACCAACGGCTTGTGTGTACGCCCGCAACCCGGGCAACGAAGGGCACCGCTCCTCCTTTCCCTTCGCCCCGCCCCCTCGGCAGGGAGGTGCCGCCGGCGGGAAGGAGATTTGGGAGCTGTTCCTGGTGCTGACCCTGCAGGCGGAGCCGACCGCGGCCGCGCCCCTCGTCGAGCGGGGCCCAGCGGTAGCAGCGCCGCGCCTGCCGCCAGTGGCCGCGGGGCCACGCGTGACGCG
>VXBZ01012601.1:298100-507722 GCA_013399135.1 Heliornis fulica | reverse complement strand
CGGGACGAAGCCCGAGCCTTGCGCGGTCGCCATGCCGCCGGCGGCAGCCGCCCCCATGATCAGCTCAGTGCAGAAGCTGGTGCTGTACGAGACCAGGGCTGTAAGTAGCGTCCGCCTCGCCGCCGCTCCCGGGGGGGGCGGGAACTGAGCCCCGCCTGACGGCCCCCGCTCGGAGGGCTGCCGCGCTGAGCGGGGGGCGGTGCGGGAGAGTGCGCCTGCGTCCTGTCGTGCTCCACCGCGGCGTGTGGGAAAGCTCTCTCTCCTGTCCCTCCTTGCCTCGGGCTATGTGCTGCTCGAGGCCCACGTCCGAAACGCACCGGAGGGTGAGGCAGGCAGCGCTGCAACCTGAAGCCCAACGCAGGCAGGCGGCGGGAACGGTGCCGGAGCCGCAGGCTGGGAGGTTTGGGCCCCGCCGCCGCCTTGGTGTGCCGTGTCCTCGCTCGGCCAGGAGGCCGAGCCCTGTGCTCTCTGGTGGGTTAGGACTGGGCAGCTGACCTTGTCCAGAACGAAAAGGATTTGAACGAGGAAGTTAAAACAGGGTAGCTGAAGGGGTTACCGCCCGAGCGTGTCCGGTGTGTTCTGAGGGTCCGATTCCTGGTGTCACTAACCTGGCACAATGTCACTGTGCTGATCATCCTTCAGCTCAGAACCAAATACCTTTCTGTAGTTTCTCTTGTTTTGTACTATTCTGGGTTTTTTCATTTGAGGTGGTTTTGCATAGAGTAGGGATACCAAGGAAATGGAATGATTAGCACTGTTTTTAAGTTTGGATGTTACTTGCTCTGATAACAGAAAGATAGTTTTTACACTGAAGTCAGTGTAGCCTGTTGAAAACACACTGAAATGGCAGATTAAAACACACAAAATTATTGGCACCAGTAAACAGAAAAATTGAGGTTGCTCTGGCTTTCTGGAGTGTTACTTCTTTTCTTTCTCCCCACCCTTCCCAAGCATAAATGAATGTTGAGAGTTGCCTTAATGCACCTTTCTGACAGTTGCTGTATAACACTGTTCTATTTCCAGCTAAACTATTGCTATATGAGAAAGGCAGTGGGGAAATATGATTACAGAATTTAGCTGATCTTGGCTGATGACTCACGCTGTTTTTCAGGTAGCTGAGATATGGCTTTTTTGTGACTGCCATACACTGATATCTGGCTTACTTCTCGCTAAACCTTAAGACTCAGTTGCTGAGAGACAACCTGTTATTTACAGAGACAATATTTTGCTTAAGGGTTCTGTCAGTAAGCTACAATTCTCTAGGGCTCTCAAGTTGATACTGTTAGTTTGGGAACCACAGTCTTTCACATCTGGATAGTGATAGGGGGCAGCATCTGCCCGAATGGGCCAGTTTGCCCATGCTTTGCTGTGTTCAGAATTCACTAAGGGGCAAACCTGATCATGCAACAAGGTATGATGGTTTTGATCAGCTATGAAAGGCAGTGGTTTGTGGACTAGCATGTGACACTTGAAATGTGTCAGCTGAGTAATTGTGTCCCAAAGCTGTTTATTCAGTCAATTCCCGGATTGGGGCGAAGGTGTGTGTGTATATAAATAGAATATAGACCTGAATGTAGTTATATGCTCTTACTAAAAATAAAAAAGTATGCCTTATGAAAAATAACAAAGTTCTTACTAAAAATTAAAAAAAAAAACCCCAAAAAAATAGCTGTCTGTTGAGTTTTGAAATTAAATTTCTAGTCTTTTTTTTTCCAAAGGAAAAAATGCTATAAGAATAGTTTCAGAATAATTATTTCACAGAATATACTGAGTTTTAAGGGACCCATAAGAGTACAGTCCAACTCCTGAAAAGGAGGTTGATGCCCCTAATAAAATCACAGACTCATGTAGATTGTAAGAAACTTCCCTAGTTCAGTTCAGTTCTCTGCTCAAAGCAGCTTCAGTGAGAGCATGATACACAGGGCTGTGTCCAACTGACTTTTGAGGATCTCCAAGTACAGAGAATTTACAGCCTTTGCAAACAGCATGATCTAGTGTTTGACCGCCCTTATGGTTTCAAAAACAAAAAAAGAAAAAGTAAGTAATGGGAGTTGGTGAGGAAGAAGTTCTTTATATTATGTTGAAATTTTCATGTTTCAACTTACATCTGGTGCATCTTATCTATCTACTGTTTATCCTTTGGAAGAGTTTGACTCTGTCTTATCTACACCTTCTTGTTTGATAAGTTCTAGAGAGTAGTAAGATCCTGTCAAAGCACTCTGAAGGCTGAACAAACACAGTTCTCACAGCCTCTCAGTGCATCACATGCACTGTCCTCCTGATCATCTTGTTAGCTCTCTGCTGGACTCTGGTATGACATCAGACTGGTACTGGGGAGCTTGACACTGGACTTCAGGCTCAATTAGGTTACAGAGAATTTGGGAGGGAAAATAGCTCTTACAGCTGATTTAGTGTCATTTTGGGCTGCTGAAAAAAGTTGCCACTTTTTCTCCCCAAGGTAGCAAAGGAAGCTTCTCACGCAGCTTCCTTTGCATAAAATCTCAGAATCATGCAGTTGCCAGCTCTGACAGCTGTTGATACAACAGAAGTATCACCCAGGCGTAAAACTCAATAGTTTTCTCCTGGTTCAGGTTCCTCTAATGATTTCCCTATTTCCCTAGATACAAACTGAGCAAGTGGGACCAGTAGGTACATCAGATAGGGGTTGCATGAAACTGTAGACCTAGATTCCTTGCGGAGACCTTGAGTGGCCAAGGAAAGGATGAATTAAGTTGTCAGCAGTGGGAGAAACTCAGTGGGGTTTACATGAATTGTACTGCTTATTCCTGAAACCCCTGCTCTGTGTTAAATGAGGAAGAGATGAAATGGATGAGAAAGTGGAAGTGGTGAGGGAGGTTGTTTTGGTTGGATTTGGGTTTGGGGATTTTTTGAGTGAATGAATGAAGAATACAGTAGCATTTTTTAAGTCAGCTGGGAAAGGCTCTGGTGGTGTTACTGGAGTCAAACAATAAAGATTCCTAGAGGGGAGGAGAACTGAATTCACAGTGCCAACTGAAGCAATAGAGAGCAAATTCTATATTTCCTATTATCATTTATATTTAGGGTAGTTGTTGAGACCTACCTTTTAAACTGATGCTTTGTGTCAATAAAAACCCATGGATATGTGAATTTTATCTCCTGTTTGTCCTAGGAAGTGGAGGGTTAGTTTAGAAGTAGTTAGCAAAATGAACTGAAACAGTTGCATTCAGATCAATGCCAATTATCTTTCATTTTATGCATATATTTACTGCTGAAATGCACACCAGAGGGCAGTAAAGATATTTCAGCAATATGACTAAAAAGAAACAAAAGATATTTTCCTCTCTTCTTCATAGGGTGGAACATCTGTGTATTCCGCAGATGAAGCCCACCTGAAACCTGTAGGTTAGTTTGCTGGAAATTATCATCTCCCTGAGGTGGTGTGACATTGAACAAGTCAATTTGTGCAATCTCTATGAAGGCATATCGCTTGCCTATCTTTCAGGATATTATGAAGCTTAATTAATATTATTTTATTCTAATCAGGTTCCTCTACAGTCTCCATCTCTACAGCATCCAAATTAGTTGCACAGCTTATTAAGCAATGTGACTAGCATAATTACCTGTAGATTTTTCTGCCCTTTTCTCAGGGGAAATTAGGGGGTGTGTGTGTGTGTGTGTGAGGTGTTTATTTATTTAATGTTTCCTGTCTCCTAAAAATAATTTGGAAGTTTTTATATTAACAAAACCAAAGTTTGCTTAATTAACGCTGAAGTTAGTCTGTGGTCAAATTGGAGAAACTAATGAGGAAGGTGATTTCACAGAAAAAGCTACAGAATTTTTACTGAATTATGAATTGCACTGACTTATATAAGTGGTTATCTGATACATTAAAAATGTTGAAAGTAATTAACAGCGTACCAGGCAACTCTCAGCTATCATAATTTTCTAGCTAGAAGTGGCTGTGAAATTGGTCTCTCCAGAGTGATTTCACTAGGAGAAGACAGACTCTCTTAGCTGCCTCTTCTACTCCCTCTGTAATGGCTTTCCAGGAATGGCATGATATACTGGAGCAGAGAATGGAGCTGGGACAAGAGAAGTTGTTTCGTAGAACCCAGGAAAACACTGTTTCTATCTTAAATGTCTTGATGCAGGGCCAGATAAATGGGCAATACAATAGAGAAACTTAATCAACTGCTGTATGTGGGTTTTGAGACCATTTATGAGTACAGCAGATACTTGGTGGGATAGCAGTGATGAAAACACCACAGATTTTGAAGGGTCTGTGCTATTCAAGAAGAAGACAAATAAAAGGGGCAAACCGAATGAGGGGTGAAGGCAAAGTGAATAACAAAAATTATGTTATGAAGAAGGGAACAATCAGTGCTGAGATAGCAGTAAAATTTAGTATTGAATTAATCTAGGTGTTTTACGTGAATGATGGGTGGAAGGTTGAGCTGCTGCTGAAGTACAAGTCTGAAAAAGGGATGATCATTTTGTGGTATGATCATTAGTGAGAAATACTAATGTCTTTCTATAACAAGGAATTATATGGTATGCTGTGTACACTTTATGTGTCCATATTAATTTAAGAAATAAGAATTCAAACAGGAACAGGGTCCAGTAAGGTAACATGGCTAGAGATGTCTCGAGAAGAGCAAAGGGACAGCAAGATTTATTTAGTCTATTGACATGAGTGCTGAAAAGGTATCCATTTGCAGAATGATAGAATCCTTTAGTTTGAAAAATACCTTTAAGATCATCGAGTCCAACTACTAACCTCGCTCTGCCAAGTCTAACCACTAAACCATCCCCCAAGGCGCCACATTACACATATCTGAAAGGATTCCAGCAGAATGGATATTAAAGAAGGGAGAGGTATTTGGCTGAAGGAAAATGTATAGATGATAGATGATTTAGCTAAAAAATAGGAGAATCTTGAGGAACTCCTCAAAAGAAGAACAAAGTCCTGTTTGGAACAAAAAAGCTTTGGTTGCCCTGGGGCCAAAGGGAATTACCGAATGCCATGTCCGTAGGATGCAGAGTGGGTAGCCATTCCTACATGGCCCGAGCATGGTGCTTGGGAGGGTGTGTTCTTAGAATTTCTCATATTGAAATAGCTTCTTTTGATCACTTTCATTAGATCACAAGAAACAGGCAGCATGCCAACTGAATTCTTGCTATCGCCTTACCATCTCTTCCTTTCTCCATGTCATTCTGCTGCTTTAAATGAGAGGTGAAAGATATATTCTCTTATTGCTGTAAATTCTGTAGGAAGACCAAGTAGAGTTTTTGCAGTACCTTACACCTAGGTGTAATCATTTTTCTCTCCTTTCATGTATAGAGAAATGAGGCTGAACCTACACCTTTTCTAATCCTACTTAATATCTTGTGCTTGAAGAGTTCTGATCTACAAGCAAGTTCAGTACACATTAAAACTACCACTAAAATTTGAGGAAAAGACTTTTTTGTTTAGATTCCTTTTAGGACAATCTATTTTTATTTGTTTGACTGAATCAAAAGCTTGATAAAAGAGTGTGTAAAGCCTTTCAATTAGATTATTTGGTTGAAGCTCAGTCCCGGAAGGACATGACTGATGATCGTTTCTATCTTGTGGTTGCTTAGTGATAATTGTGCAATAAAATGGGCTTCAGTCTAGATCTCATAGCTCCATGGTGCAGTGCCCTGGTAAAGTGAACTTATAAACTGGTTTCAGCAAAGACCAAGGGCAAACTGAACCTGGAAACAACATGTTTCATCTCAGGTGATGGTTGATCTAGGATCACCTAGATTAAATCACACAGGAACGCGTCCAGATTGGTCTTCACTGTCTCCAGAGAAGGAGACTCCACAACCTCTCTGGGCAGACTCTTCCAGTGCTCTGTCACCCTCACAGTGAAATAATTTTTCCTTACGTTCAACATGAAACCTCCTATGCTCCTTTTTGGGCCCATTGCCCCTTGTCCTATCACTGGCCATCACTGAGAAGACCCTGGCTCCGTTCTTCTGATGCTCATCCTTAACATATTTATAAACATTAATGACATCGCCCCTCAGTCTCCTCTTCTCCAAGCTGAAGAGACCCAGCTCCCTCAGCCTGTCCTCATAAGGAAGATGTTCCACTCCCTTCATCATCTTGGTGGCCCTGTGCTTGACTCTCTCAAGGAGTTGTATGTCCTTCTGGAACTGAGTGGCCAAGAACTGGACACAGTACTCCAGGTGCGGTCTTACCAGGGCAGAATAGAGGGGGAGAAGGACCACTCTTGACCTACTAGCCACCCCCATCTAATAACACCCCAGGATAGCATTGGCCTTCCTGGCCACAAGGGCACATTGCTGGCTCATGGTCATCCTGCTGTCCACCAGGACCCCCAGGTCCCTCTCACCTACACAGCTCTCCAACAGGCCAGTCCCCAACTTACACTGGTACCTGGGGTTGTCCTTCCCAGATGGGGAATACCCTACACTTGCCCTTGATATTTGTCTTTACTCTTTTGTAGTATTTGCGTCATGGCAAATTTAATTGCACTACACGTCAATGATATTTGTGTTCCATGTCATATCATTAGACAGACTTACTCAGTAGTCGCATAAATTAGGTAGCAGAAGCTGCTAATGGTGAAGTGTCTTTGTTTCTTTAATTATTGCATTCTTAGGTTTTATATCAGCTTTGTTTTCATTTCAGCTCTTGAAAATTAAGTATGAACTGGCATATTGGAGGAATTTTGACTGTTAACCAGTCCTGAAAACTTCCCAAGTAGGAATCTAATTTTGGGTTCCTGGTTTTGAGGACTGGTCCAAATGAAAAGGTTTTTGCAGATGTTTCTTTGTTTATTATTTCCACAGAAATATCCCCCACCATGCGATGGGTAGGATTCCCGTTTGCTAAATAGACATTTCCTGTTGCCTGGCTTTCTAAGCAGATGGCGTCTTTTAAGTCTGTGTATGCTGAGTTTGGATGCTGTTCTCAACTGACCTTCCTTAATATATGACATAGCCTAGCTTTCTAACTTAAAACAAAGCTCCTAAACTAGTCCTTAAAAGACTCCAAAGGGAGCTTGTTAAGTACCATTCATTATCGTGGTTGCTACCATGGTCTTCAGATACATTTCTCGTCTGCTCTAACTCTGCTGCTGGTCGCTGTAGCAGCACTTCAGGCTGGTGCTGTAGCTGTGCATCACTTGCTGTAGCTGCCAAGCTGATGCGAGTGATGCATTTCTCATAGCTGTTCCTTATGTTTTATTGGTCTGTTAAAATGCAAATGGCAAAGTATCCAGCCAGACTTCCTTAGTCACAGCATGTGCAACTCTCTGTCTCTCTGTCTCTCTCTGTCTCTCTCTCTCTCAACCTGTGTGCCATGTTCCAGTTTTAGATGTGGTCTATGGTCCTAACTGCTGTTTGGACAAGCATCCTAAAGATGTACTGTTCTGGTTTTATTCACAATGATTAGAAGGTAACCATAGGTGTCACTTTGGGATGAAATTATGCTTGTTTAATGAGATGGGCATGGAGGAAGATCACTGAGCTGTATTGCAGCATTACCATACAACCATGGTTGGGTTGGAAGGCACCTCAAAGACCATCTAGTTCCACCCCCCTGCCAAGGGCAGGGACACCCACCACTAGACCAGGTTGCCCAAGGACCCATCCAACCTGGCCTTGAACACTGCCAAGGAGGGGGCCGCCACAGGTTCTCTGGCAGCCTGTGGCAGGGCCTCACCACCCTCACAGGGAAGATTTTTTTCCTAATGTCTAATCTAAGTGTACCTTCTTTTACTGTAAACCCTTGTCCTACACTGCCTGCCCTTGTAACCTGTCCCTTTCCAGCTTTCCTGCAGGCCCATTTAGGTACTAGAAGGCCGCTGTAAGTTCCCCTTGGAGCCTTCTCTTCTCCAGGCTGAACAAGCCCAACTCTCTCAGCCTCCTCTTAGGAGAGGTGCTCCATTTTTGTGCCATTCAGTGTCATGCAGTGGGGACTCGGACACACTCCCTTTTGTTATTACTTCCCTCCTGGGAAGTGTAGGTCTTGGCACTAAGGGATCAGCTGCTAGGGTACTCTACAGGGGATGGGCTGGGATGCCTGAACTGTGCACCAGTAGGAAAGAGTTTCTGGGGCTAAAGTCATCCCTCAAAGGCTTCAGTGAGGGAGTGCTACGATGGTGTATGACTTTAAAGAGCCTTCTTTATTATCATTTTGGAGTAAACAGCAAAAGTTGCCATTCAGCAAGCACTGTCATGTCAGTGTACAAGGTGGAGCCAGAAGTTGCTGGTGTTTCCTTTTATTGCTCCTAATTTTTAAGTTTTCTAATTTATTTTTTAGAGCTTGCTGGATATCTAGGTGCTTTTGTGATTTCAAGAAAGCTGAAGAGAGCTTTACATTCATTCAGCTTAAATATTTTGCCAATAAGAATGTTTCTTAATATTTAATTGGCATAAATTATGAAATTCTGAGTTTTGTGTGAATGTTATTGATTTCTTCCCCCACATCTTAAATCCATGTGACTTTTAAAGTTAAGAGTTAGCTGCAAAGATCCACATGAATTTGCCATGCTTTCCTACTAGGCTGAGCATATTAATGAGTTACACCTTGCTGTGTGGTAGCACCACACTGATAAAATGAATTAATAAAATGAGAGCTGCTTATAGCAAGTCAGTTCTGCAACCTGGGTTTACTCATTTTCTCTAAGTGTAAAAATTCATTTATGGTTTGATGCCCTCAAATGAGGAATGGACACACGGTATGTTTATCTGTGATCTTTCATATTTTAAATGAGAAATAAAGCTAACCTGTTTTCAGAAAGTAGTATTTTTAACCAACGTGGTTGCTCAAATTAAACTTCAAGTGCTGTGGAAGAACACTGGTGAGAAGTTTATCATCAGAAATATAAAAATGAAGGAAGCTTGCAGTACTGAAGTACTTACAGTTGTTCTATGTTTAGTATGGACTAGAAACGAGCAGTTGGCAGAAAATAGCAATGGCCTACAATATACTAACAGTAGTTTTAGATCATGAGAAGTTACAAACTCGTGTATAAACTTCCTTTTATGGGTAAAATTAACTTCATCTCAGACAGGCCAGATATATCTAGAAACTATATAAATGGCATGGTTGATGTCTTATGATACAGTGGGCTTTAGTTGCTTTATCTTTTATAATATTCTGATGACTTGTGGGTTTTTTTTAATGTAGCGGTATTTTCTTGTTGGAAGTAATCCTGCTGAAACGAAATACCGTGTTTTGAAAATAGATCGCACTGAACCAAAGGATTTGGTTATAATTGATGATAAGGTGAGTATCTCCTCCTTTTATTTTTTTTTATTTTTTTTTTAGTTATCCAAATAATACTGTCTATATTGAGCTGGATTTAAATATTGCGCATTTAATGTTTCATCAAAGGTATGTTACAGAATCAGAGATTCATATAACAATTGGGGTTGGAGGAGGTCTCTGGAGGTTGTCCAGTCCTGCTCTCATGCTCAGAGTAATGTCAGCCAGATCAGGTTGCTCAGGGCCATGGCCTTTCAGGTTTTTTTAATATGGCTGGAGAATGCAGCATGTGTCTGGGTAACCACTGCTAGTGTTCAACTCTCCTCACAATAAGTTTTTTCTTATGGTCAAATGGAATTTCCTGTATTTCAATTTGTGCCCATTGCCTCTTGTCCTTTCACTGGATGCCACTGAGAAGAGCCTTACAACTTCTTTACTCCCTTCTCCCAGGTATGAGATCCCCTCTGAGCTTTCTGTTCTGCTGGCTGATCAGTCCCAACTCACTAAGCTTCTCCTTGCATGTCAGACACATACAGTGCAAGCATGACAGTGAATAGTTACAGGATGGGAGAGGCTACAAGATCTCCAAACAGCACATTCACTTTAATGAAATTTGCCCAGTTTTTGGTTTATGACATATACGCTTCTTATGGCATATACGGTTTTCTTACAATGAGCTACTCTAAGTGCAAAATACATTTAATTGCTAACTAGCCAATTTTTTTGTGTTTTTTATATGTCATATCTGAAGCAAAATAAACAGCAGCAATGAGAGTTTTAATGTACACAATGAAATAAGACTTGATTCTTTTCATGGAAGCATATAGTGTAAAACCTTAACACTCAAGATTTAGAAATGTTTGAATTCAACGTGACTGACTATTTAGTGCAGTGAGCTGAAACATTTTTTTGTGCATAAAAAACTTGTTCTACTTGGTGGTGGTAGTGAAATAGGAGTCAGAGGATGTAGAACAGATGTTTGGTTTATTATGTATCAAGTAAATTCTACTATTCTCTGACATGAAATAGAATTTAACTACTGAAGTAGTAACTTAAGTGACTTTTTTTCTTTAAAGCATGTGTACACACAACAAGAGGTGAGGGAACTTCTTGGCCGTTTAGACCTGGGAAACAGAACAAAGATTGGGCAGAAAGGCTCTTCTGGGTTATCTCGAGCTGTCTCTGCTTTTGGTGTAGTAGGTAAGTGTTTTGTTTGGTTTTATAAAATCTTTCTTAAGGAGGTGAGGCTTACTGTGTCACACTGTGTATCTTTCTGTCTCCCCTTGATTTTATTTTATTTTAAACTGAACAGGATTTCATTCTCAAAGGTAATTTTCTATGTATTTTGTGAAGCAGGTGGCCAGTACAGGAGTGAGAGTTGTACTGTAACTAGTCTTGGTTTTTGCTGCTAAGGGAGAGGTCTAGGAAACAGCCAAACTCTAGATGCTTGGTTGAAGATCTCATCAAACTCAACTGACTGCAGTATACAAAAGATGTGGAACCTGGCCTCCAGAATTCCAGAGCTCACAGAATGCTTTTTAAAAGGAAAACAAAAGCGAGCATCCTTTATTAGGCTGTATTTCTTCACCACACTCTGTTCAGAAAGAGGACTTAATTGTCTTTTTGGTTATCTTTTTGCAGTGACATATCTAAAGATTTCTTTTTCATGTTTGAACGAGCATAACGTGTATGTCAGCTGAATTTTTAAATGCTGATCAGCTGTCCATAATCCTTGAGAATTGCTTCAAGGATTTAACAAGTTTAAATTTATCTGAAAGTCACTTCTTCCCTGCCTGTTGTCAGATACTGAGGTCAATATACTGACAGGCGATGTCTAGAAAGTAAATGTTAATGTGTGCTCTGACAGCCTCCTCCAAGAATACTTTGTGCTTTATTTGCATCAAAATACACCTGGACATCTAAATCCAAAACTATAGAGGAGGTAGGGAATACAGAATCCTCCTGAATTTTGCATAACGACCAAACCAAGAGAAAAAGGTTTTAGTATTCTAATCTGAGGTGGCAGATTAAAGAAAGTTTCTTCTGTGTTTTTGCCCCACAAAGCATTTTGGAACTTATCAGTGGATCTGCTTTTCAGAAATTCCTCGGATGAAGTTTATGATTCTTATTAATTTAAAAGTATTAATAATATGGGTAATCCTGAAGAAACTTCTAACAGTCTTTCTGCATTGGCTTTTTTTGCACAAGCCATCGCTGCTCACAATCTAAATACGTGATAATATTTTTGTTTGGAAAATTTTGCATCCTAATGGGATGTTTATTTATGTGTTCTCTTCATATCAGGAGAGTATCTGGACAAATGTGTTGGTTATCAGATATGGTGTACTATTTCTAGATATTATTTTCTTTTAGAAGTAACATGCTTTCTTGGGTGATCTTCAAATTATTTTGCATTTTGAAAGCATATGTCTTAAATGTCTTCCATCTTGATCCTATCTAATCATCTGTCTAAACATGTAATCTGAGGGAATGCAAGTAGTCATTTATTTCTACCTCCTGCCTCTGGTCAAGAGGACAGGGCTATTTTTTGTAGTCTTGGAAAAGACAGCTTTGTTCTCTTCTCTGATTATTTTGTTAAGCAGAGGCAGAGCATTCAGTGCACTCAGAAAGGGGATGCTGATAGAGTAAGTTCTGGTTCACTGTATAGTGTTTAAAAGTAGAAATTGCTTTTGAATGGAGACAGCCAGGCCAAGGGGAAAGACTGGGTACCTTATCAGACATTTGGTGAAATTCAAAGTATAGGCACTGTTCATGTAAGTGATTTTGGTACCTGGAGGATACAGGAAGAACTTCAATTGCTATGCCTCAGCTGAAATTCAATAGTCTGGCTGCTTCAAATGGAAGGCTTTGTTTCGTATTGTCAGCGGGGTCTCCTGTCCTTGTGCAGGTGAGAGCATTTTTCCAAGGGGGGCTAATAAGGCAGAAAAAAGATTGCAGTTCCTTCGATCACATTGCAACCCCCAGCAGTGATAGGGAGGAAAATACGCGCATTGCTCATCTTATCCTCTTTAATTTATAACGCAAAGCTAAAATAGCTGAATATAAATACAAGGGAAAACGTGAATTGTAAGGCTTTTCCACCCCAATGAATGTATTTGACAGTGCAGCAGTGACAGAATTTTAGGCTCTTTAGCAACCATCGAAGCAGCTACCTCCCAGAGCTACGTCCTGTAATTTCACAGAGTCACAGAATCACAGAACATTAGGGGTTGGAAGGAACCTCGAAAGCTCATCTAGTCCACCCTCCCTGCCTGAGCAGGATCATCTATATTAAGTCACAGAGGAACGTATCCAGATTGGTCTTTAATGTCTCCAAGAAGGAGACTCCACAACCTCTCTGGGCATTAGTTATTAAAACTCAGTATTACTGTAGCACTACCTATGTGCATTAGAAACCAATATGGGTTCAGGGATGGTATTTCTATTTTTAGTTTGAATTTATGCATTTGTGTTGTGTTTAAAGGTTTGTTTTTTGGTTTAGGGTTTTTTTTGTTTTCTTTTTTCTTAATGATATGTAATACAAACATCCAAAGAAGCAACTCAGTGAAGAAGCATGGCTGTGCCCTCTCACATTAGGGAATGGAGGTGGAGGTTTCAGAAGCCGCCTTCTTATAGGCAACAAATTAAGAGACTACCAGCTCTATATCCTTACCCCTCTGGACTTCAGCAGGGCCAGGAGTTGGTATCTGGGAGAGAAAATAGAAAGAAAGGATCACCCCGATGATCTGAATACCTAATTTGGGAGAGACACTGCTGTAGACAGGGAATTAAATTCTGAAAACCTGAAAACAAAATTGTAGGGATTTCTCCTTGCCCTGGAAAACTAACATTTGGTTATCTGAAGTAATTAGGGTCTGCCTGCAAGATGTGAACAGTGAGACTCCTATAAAAAATGAACAGATGTATCTTAAGTACACAGCAACTTGGGCTGAATTGTCAGTGTCTGAACTCTGCTACCTAATACTAAAATTACGCACAATGCAAGGGCAGAAAAAAAGTAAAAACTATGTATTTAATTGACTAACACTGGGGGTCAATTGTAAGACATAACATTAAGAACAAACAATTATGTGAAATCTTGAAACAACAAATCTTGAAACACTGTTTTCCTGAGTATGTTTGATCAAATGAATGCAAACATTCAGCTAATAGCATTTTAATGCTGCTTTAACAGGTTTTGTCAGATTTTTGGAAGGCTATTATATTGTGTTAATAACAAAAAGAAGAAAAATGGCAGATATTGGAGGTCATGCAATATATAAAATAGAAGATACAAATATGATCTACATTCCAAATGACTCCGTAAGAGTCACTCATCCCGATGAAGCCAGGTAAATAATGATGGTAAATAGTGTGTACTTTCTGAAGATTTTCTAAGCAACGGTGACCTGCTCTGGTCATGGATTTTCTTCTGCTAGTATGACTGTCATAGTCAAAGCCTTTCAGAGCTTTTAGTCCAAATCTCCATGTCACCTACATGTCAAGGCTACATACTAGCAGGAGGAAGCATCCAATATAGGCATTGTTCTTACAAGGACCAAGTAATGCTAATACTGGTTTCTATTGCTTGGGATGCTGTTCTTTTGATAGTAGCTCTAGCATCTTATTACTCTCACCTGAAGAGGTATTTTATGCCCATATCTTTTGTGCCATTCAAAAACTGTCAAGTAGATTATTTAATGATTCTGTGCTGTCAGAATCCTGTGAAAGTTGCTGTTGTAAAGGGTGATAAACTGAGCTGCTTGTATATATAGCTTCTTTTTTGCTTTCTATGACCTCTTTTCTGAAGAGAGAACTCCAAGCCTTTGATCTGCAGGGAACTTTGAAATCTAAAATTATACCCTGGTGGTCTTTCTGTCAGGGTGGGGTAACTTTGATTTCATTGGTACGTCCTGGAGAATTCGACATACGTATGGAAAATAGAACCACAACTTTAGCTTCAACTGCCTAAAGAAGCAGGTTAATTTGGTTAAAAAAAGGTTAAAAAGGTTATTTGATGTAGTTAATCCAGATGCAGACATCCTTGTGGAATTACCTGTCAGTTACAACAGTTACAATAAGATAGAAAGGGAATTTATACCGAGTCAATATTCATATCTAGTTTAATTTCTGAGATCCTGTGAATAACTTTGGTTAAACTTATAATTTTCCTTTTAACTTAAATTATTTTGCTAGGTATCTGAGAATCTTTCAAAATGTGGACCTTTCTAGCAACTTCTATTTTAGGTAGGTATTAATTACTAAATGCTTTAAAAAAGGATACTTACACTTGCTAAAAGATTCTAATTCTGGATTTTGATACCCGTGAACTTAAGGTTGGCATTCTGGGAAAATAAGACACCTGATCGTGCTGTTTGTCCATTTTTGTCTGTGTTTCTTGATCTTGCTTTCTCCTTCAAGAAAGGGATTAGGAAGGTAGTCTCCATGAAGTTAAAAACTATAGAACTGTTAGTGGCATGGTAGAAGGTAGACACTGACGTTACTGTTACCACTGACTGTTCAGCCTTGTCAGATTATGCAGAAGATCTCTTCTTTGGGAAATTGTTGTGTTTCAGGAGAGTTGCTTGTCCTGTCAGCTTTCCTTTCTTGATCTCATTTTCTAGAAATAAAGCTGATAAAAAGTATTTTTCCAAGAAACAAACATCGAGAAGAAGGTCCTCATCTAAGATAAACCCCAAATAGAGTATATCTTATGTATGGCCTCCTAGGCATTGTCAGTTCTCTTGCTTATTGTATCATAAACACCATACCTAAAACAAATTTCTGTGCCCCAGCTACTACTTATTACACATCAGATCTTTGGGACAGCAGAAGAATGTGGAGAATGTGGCTATAAACTTAGCAGTAGTAGTTAGAAGACATAAAGACTTAAAAAAACACCTGTGAAGCTATTACAAGTACCAAAAGGTCTATCAGTCTAGAAGATAAGCCTTGGAAAATAAAGACTTTTTGTCACAACTGTATATGGGAAGATAAAACCATACAAAGTTTCATGTCTGTTTTGTGGTTTTGCATGGGAAGTCTTTTTCACAGTATAAAACCTGAGTTTTTCTTCCATGCTTTGTGTTTCAGTCCTAAAATTATACAAGTTTGTTGGTTGGGTTTTTTTGTCTGCTAGAAATTGATGAATGTATTCTTCTTATGTGATCATGCATAGAGGAATAAGTCATACGACTCTCTGAAACACATTTTTCATCTTAATTTAAATTGTTCATGGCTGAAAACATAGCATATTTTTCTGCATGGAACAGAATTAGAAGTTAAAACATTTGATCTAAGGAAAATGGAGAAGTAGAAGTAGTCTTTTACTAGGATACTGTTTAAAAGTTCTGTTACATGCAAACTGATAACTTTTTTTTTTCCCTAACAGATAATAATAATGTCAGGTTGTTATTATGGAAAAGTAGTGAATACATGGCTTATATTTTTATCATTAGTGATATATCTAAGTGTCCAATCTTTAAATTATTTTGTTTTAGGTCACTAATGAATCTCTAGAACTTACAGGAGGCCCAGTAGTAACTGAAGCTGTCTTAGGCTAAAATGGAAATCTGTGTGTATTTCTGGTTCAGTTGTTGTGTAGATTTGGTTTCTCTTTGGGGAAATGAATCCTAGTGGCTTATAAAATTTAGCAATTAGTGTAGAGTGTTGTCAGTATAAAAGATTTCAGATGCAGAATTTGTTACTGTTATGAAACTAAAGAAAAAAACAAGCCAACCTTTTGTTTATTTAGCACCCATTGTCTAGATATGCAACTGTGCTGCAATCACAAATTTGAGGGAAGATACAGTAAATTTTTGGCTGTTCTGAGTTCAGGTAGTGGTCAGAGAGTAGTATTTAAACCTCATAAAAATGAGGTTGTCTATGTATATGTCAATTTCCAATGGAATTTTTGATCTTCAGGACTGCTTCTTGGGACATAGTGACTTAAGTCTGTTGATATAGTTTGTTCTAAAGGCATGCTCAGTTTTTAGTTAAAAGAATATAAATTCAATTTCAGCTGTTGTATTGTAAAAAATCCTCTGTGATTGTAAAGCTTCTTTTGGAATTAATTTTTATTCTTTGCCCTTACAGATTCCTAATCTGTATTTTGTTTAAAAGTCTCGTTTGTTTCATTGGTTTGTAAGTAGTTAAAATATTACTGTGTTAAATGTAAGTACTGATGGAGAGTAAAGGCTTTCACAAAAGTCCTGTGCATCTATAATTATTAATAAATGTTAACTGTCTATCAGTTACAGCTATGATCTATCTCACTCTCTTCAGTATAATCTTACTGTCCTGAGAATGCCACTTGAAATATTAAAAACTGAAACAACCCAGACCCGACAAGAGAGTTTTGATATATTTGAAGATGAAGGACTTGCAACGCAGGGTGGAAGTGGTAAGCAAATATGCCTAATTAAACGAATGTTTTGGGGCATGAGTATGTTTTGAATGTGTTCCACTTAAGTTTACTTTTTGAGAAACATTTGGGACTTCTGTATTGATCAGTAGTCTCATAACAGTTGTAGGCTAATAAAAGATTATGTAAAGTGCCAATTACAGACATTTGAACAATGCAGTTTCTAGAGATAATTAAATATAGTTTTGTTAATTTGCATTGCAACTCAGGGAGATAATTGAGCGTGCTGACGTTTTTCAGCAATTGATTATTCAACTAACTTATAAGACTCCCAATAGGAATGAATTACAAAGAGAATGGGAAGCAAGGACTCATTAAGTACTAATAAATATTTTTGTTTTGTGTTGAAAAATACTGATGACAAAGTAATTGTGTGAAGTCAGTATCAACTTGATATAGTAAGCACTATCAGGAAGTCTAAGAAAAAATATTTATTCCACTTTTAAAACTACAGACTTCACTTTGGATTTAACATATTCATAAGTGTGAAGATAACGAGCCAGATAGCACAGCAATTTTCTTTCCCTTTTGCTTCATGTGCCCACACACACTAAAGTTGTGTGTGGACTTGTACTCATTATCCAGATGCTTGTGAAATATTTACAATTTTTTTTACTTTTTTTTTTTTTTAATGTGACACCACTTTTTTCCTTGTTTAATCTTGAAATATCAGAAATGACAGCGCTGCATTTCATTTGTAATTAGTACATTGCTGTAAAAGTGGTTTCAAACAGCTGTAAAGATTCCATTCTATTTTTTAGGTAGTAATAGAACACCGTGTCCTTTTAAATACATCACCGATAAGTAAAACGATAGGATAGAGGAAGTCTGCTACTATTTTGCTTAATTCCATGAGCTCGGTATGGAAATTGGCTTCAGTGTTGAAATGAATGTTCAAAATGAATCTTCTGAGGCACTGACAAAGGAATTTATTGATCCTGCTTTCTGTGTCTCCAAAGGGGACCCTGCAGGACTGACAAACACATAATTAAAATACAGAAATGCCTGAAACAATCCCTGAAACAAATTTGTCTAAGATAAACTTGGACACTATTTCCCCACCCTTTCGTTTTTGACATCCTCACAACACCTAGACACCTTTTGTGATGTGTCAACCTTTTGACAAGTCACAACATCTAGTATAGATCTACACTGACTACAACCCAAAGAATGACAGTGAAGTTAGACAAGTAACTGATCATCTTTGGTACTGGAGTTTACTATGTTAAATAGTTGTAAACATCTTATATTGTAATTTTAAAACCTAAAAGCAATGCTATATACAGGATGACCTAAATCAGATGAAAAAATTCAAAGATAATAATGTATTTTCTTTTAAAGAAAAGTGATTCTTTCCTCCCTGCCCCCCCACCATATAATATATTATCTATATATATATATAAATAACATAGTCGTGTATATCAGGGTATAGGGAATGTCAGATACTACAGCGGATGACTGCTCTGAGTGGAGGGAGCCATAGTTCCTCCTCTGCAGGGGCTCTGATCCCCAGGAATCCATACAATGGCATCATCTCTTTTATGTCTTTGTGAAAACAATGAGAAATAGAGATGTCATAACCTTGACCCTATCAGCTGTATGCTGACAGCATACACAGCTCCATTTTCAGTAGATATTAGTAAGATACCCGTTCCTATGATAGAATATCTATACAATACAGCTTTCTGTTATTCAAGAACAAATTTGCACTAAAATAAAGCTGCTGGAAATGAGGAAGGGGACAAATTGCTGGCCAGTTCTGCTGAACATACATGTTCCTTCCCCAAAATGGTCACATTAGTTTTCCTTTGCTTATGGTAAGTTGGGTAACTAGGTAGCAACAGTTTGTTCAACAGCTCCATTTTCACCCACATTCTGTCCAGAGAACCCATGTTTTTCCCCCAGTAGAGTGTTTGGCTACTTATAATTAAGTGAAGGGGGATTGAACTAGATGATCTTTAAAGGTCCCTTCAAACCTACAGCATTTTATGATTCATTCTATGATAGTGGCACACATGTTGCTATAGTATAACTCACCCTGCCAGAAACTTGGGCTAAATTGTGTGAGAAGAGGCTTGCCATGCTTTTTGTAAATGGGGCGAGGGCTATACATGATCTTCATGAGCCTAACAGGTAGCTCCAGAGCTGGCCCAGAACTGAAAAGCCTATAAAGCCCTCCTATGAGACTATTTTTGCCTTAGCTGCAATTCAAAACTTGATTTATTTCATTTATTATTAGATCCTCTGCTGCTACTTTTCAGAATCTCTTTTCAGTATTAGACGTTTCAGAACCTTCTGCTTGAAGGCCCTTGGAATCTACAGTGACTGGTAACTGTAGAAAAATTGCAAATCCTCATAAATGCTGAACTTCAGCTTTTGAAGCTGAAATTATCTGTGTTTGGCAAAATGCAGGGCTGCATGAAAATTATATGCTGAGTTGCAATCAAGGGAAAATCAAAATAAAGCTCCAATGACCTGTTTTATAAAGCAGAGTGATGCAGGTAAGCTCGTTTCTTAATTGCTAATACATTTTCATTGAACAACTTCCTAGGTGTATTTGGGATTTGCAGTAAGCCATACGAAAAGTACGTGTGGAATGGCAAGCTTCTGGAAGCAGTAAGAAATACTGTTCATCGTGACTGGCTGCTGTATATTATTCACGGATTCTGTGGGCAATCAAGTATCCTTTTACTGTTGCAATGAATGTTGGTTTATCAAATTGTATTTTATTTTGAAGATGAACATGTAAAATACATTGGATTGCTTCATTTGTCATGTAAATACTTTTCAATTTTAGAATTACTGCTTGGGTTTTATTTTTGTTACTTTCCCAGGTTTTATACTAAAGAAATAAGATTATGTTCTTTTAACAGCACCCTGACAGAGGTAGACTGCATTCCCAACAAGGCACTTTTTCTAAGCATGGGGTTTAGTAATAAAGAACTTTTAAAGGATTTTGGGGTTTCGTAACAAAGAACTTTTAAAGGATTTTGAGGTTCAGCTGTAATTTTTCGAGGAAAGGGAGGAAAGCTAAATGGAACTGAATTGATGACACAGAAATGTTCTCTTCCTAATCCTGAAAATATTTTTTTTGTAGCTGAGATTTACAGGAATTCTTGTATTTACTCTTTATGTTGAAGATGATAAAACTTCAGGCCTGCTATGCCAAGAGAGTTTAGTAACCATTAGGACATCTGAAAATCTTTTTCCCTGGCTGTATATATAAATATATATTTTAAATGGATGAATGGGTCTGTACATTGTAGTAGGAGAAGTCAAAATGCATATCATACTCCACAGGAATGCATTCTCAGCATCTTAGTTGATAAAAATTTATTATATTACAGAAACAATCTGATTTAGTCATGAATGTTACAAAGTTAGCTTAAAAGCCTGCAAAACTACCTGGGGAAACAAATACAGTTATGAAGTGAAGGTTAGTGGTGTCTTCACAAAATGTAATTTTACTTTTTCATGATTGTAAGGCTGCTGGTCATTAGCTTAGTCCCCAGACAGCTAGACCTGGTTTTGTATACCATTATTTCATCTGTGGTCTGCCTTAATCAAAGCGGTAGCTGTGGATCTGACCACCAGCATTAAGCCTGCAACTGTTTAGTGAATGATGATAGTCTTTGCTTCAGACATTTGCTGAGCAAATGTCTTCTTCCTTCCACTGAGGAAGCAGAGATAGTCATGCTAGAAATTTGATTCTATCTTTTTTGGTTTTAATTTAAAAAGAAAAGCCTAAAAGAATACCTCTGCATCCGTAGCTGTTAGTCTCTGGCTTTCAGTTGTTACTTCAGTAGTTGCAAATTTATTGCCTTTTCCAGACAAATAATTAAAGTGTGACCAATATACTTGATCTTAAGTAGAAGCTCCCAAGCTTTAATCTCAGTATTCACAAAAGCAGTTATTTGTATCCCAAGGTGAATCTTGTACCTATTTCACCTCCATTGTCACTTCACAAAGTAGAAATTATTGGCTTCTGTATGTTGTGAAAAGTGGTTGATGTAATATAAATTCCCCATTCAAAGTTCTCTTCAACAGTCATTTTTAAGGTCAGTGCTCTCTCCCAGCTGCAAAAGAAATTTGGAAGTGATACTGCCCTCTTAAGGAGATTTTAGTAAATCAGATGTTTCAGTTTCACACACTTTTTTTAGAATTTATTTTTTGTTACGTGAAATAAATGAATGAAAGTTTGTGACATGTAAACCTTAACTTCTTTTTCAAGAACTGCTAATATATGGTCGCCCTATATATGTCACTCTGATAGCCAGAAGATCAAGCAAATTTGCTGGAACACGTTTTCTGAAACGAGGAGCAAACTGTGAGGTAACTTAAATGTAATTTAGGCTTCTGTTTCCACCCTCCAAAAGTGTGAAAGCTTGACTGCAGAACTGAAATGTTTTAGAAGGTTGTTAGGATTTTTGCCTTAAATTATGTTATTAAATAATGTCATCAGAGCTATCATTGCATCTTTAATTTAGATAATAAAGCTGTTAAAAGAACAAGACAATAGGCAAGTTTGGGGTTTTTTTATACTTAGAGATAATGTTATTTCCCAAATAGAGGAAAAAATAAATATCTCATAATATAGATGTAGGGTCAAATAGAAATTTAACCTTCAGGGGTGTTCTCACTGCTGTGATATGGTGTCTTACAGTTTAATTTCAATGATAAGTTTTCAATAAAAAAATGCAGCTCTGAAGCATCATGTCTACATCATGTGTGTATTTCTGTTTTAGGGAGATGTTGCTAATGAAGTGGAAACAGAACAAATACTTTATGATGCTTCAGTTATGTCATTTTCTGCGGGAAGTTATTCTTCCTATGTCCAGGTTCGAGGATCTGTCCCTCTGTACTGGTCTCAAGATATTTCGACTATGATGCCTAAGCCACCCATAACACGTATGTACATATTTTCTTTATGATAGATTATGGTTAGTGCTGTGTCCCAAAGGAAGTGAAAACTAAATGTGCAAAAATGAACAAATTGTCTATGCAATAGTGCTTTGGGAAGTCATATTTTAAGATATATATTCATTATAATAAACATGATGACATATTCAACCATATAAACAGTTGCATTTAATGAAGTTGAATAAGAAAAAACTCTCCATAGTGGATTTCACATTCAAAAATGGAATACAAAAACCTTCTGTGTGAAGATGCTACTTTTCTTGGTGCTTGTTTTGTATACAAAGTTAGCTACATTTATCTTAGTAGTGTGGATAAAATTTTGAACCTTTTGAAAATGAGGGAAAATGGAGCTAGAACACTTGTTCTTTAGAAGCATCTCATGAAAATTTTTGTTAAGAAGTTGCTCCCAGTTTGGAAAATGGAAGTTGTTTTTTTTTAACAGATTTTCCAAGTAAAGAGGGAGAATTAGTATATATTGTGTGAAGAGTATTTTTAAGGGAAAATTACTTAAGTGACTCTACAGCTCACTTAAAATCACCCAGAGTATATGTATTTGTTGCAGTGGACCAAGCAGATCCTTTTGCACATGTTGCTGCTCTTCACTTTGACCAAATGCTTCAGAGATTTGGCTCTCCTATTATTATCTTGAATCTCGTGAAGGTACAGTATCTTGAATATGTTCTATTTTATTTCTAATTTTTTATGTTATGGTTATTTCTGTGGAGTCTCTATATAATTACGGTTGTGTTCTAGATCAGTAGTAGCTTATAAATGGAATGTTTCCTTCTTAAATCTCATCCTACACAGTGTAATGTATAACTAACTGCTTTCCCTACTGCCCTCAAAAAAAAAAAAAAGTTTCCCATGTTTATAGACTTCTTACAGTAACTATTCACAGATTCACAGAATTGTAGGGGTTGGAAGGGACCTCAAGAGATCATCCAGTCCAACCCGTCTGGCCAAGGCAGGTTCCCTAGAGCAGGTCGCACAGGTATATGTCCAGACAGGTCTTGAATATCTCCAGAAAAGGAGACTTCCCAACCCCCTGGGCAGCCTGTTCCAGTGCTCTGTCACCCTCAATATAAAGAAGTTCTTTCACTATTATTTTCATTTTCTCCTGTTACTCCTTAGATACAGTCCAAATAAATTTATCACTAAAAATACCAAAATAATGTGGTTCATGCAGTGAAGCTTGTAGGCATCTTGACAAAGATGGCAGTGTTATTTGAATTGCTATAGTAAAGGCTTATCTTCTGTGATTTGCTCCATCTGTGAAAGTCGTGAAAGTGTGAGAGGGAGAGAAAATGGAAGTGTCTGGTGCTGGATAATGAGCGGTGCCAGGGGCAGTGGGGCTGGACTAGTGGGGAGCTTTTCATGATGGCTGCAGTCATTCAGTTGTGTGAGACGCTCTGGTACAAAGCCTGGATTCTGGGTGGCACTGTAATTTTGGTTATTACATCTTGTATTTCTGGTGGCTTTGTTCGTTTTCTGTTCTGATCCATCCATTTTCTGTCCCGGTGTTTGTTTTGACATTTAATATATTGATTTTTTTTCTTATCTCTTTTTAGTCTTAAAAAAAATCATTTAATTTAGCATGTTGTAGAACTGCATTCAGTAGAAAAAAGGATCTTTTATGTGCAAGTAGGATCTTTTCCTAGTATAAAAAAATAGGGAAAATACAAAATCAGGGCTTTTAAAACTCTTTAAGTTGTAATAAATGGCAAGTAGATAACCTATTTTCTATTTCTAGAAGCTTTTCTCTGTAGGAGTGCTTTTAAGACTGTCCAGGAGCCTTTGGAATCAACTTAGGATAGCATTTGTTGACAAGAAAATGATTTTATCTCTTGCAGCCGTTTTTACCGTGGGAGTCTAGGCCCACATGACCTTGACATGTGAATCATTAAATGCTTTTATTCACAGGGCTGTTGATACAGTGGCTGAGAATGCATCTTTTTCTTTTCCTCTCTGTAGATGCTCAATATTAAGATGCTAAAAATCATGTTCCTTTATGTATCACTTATATATATATATATATCTGAAACATCTTTTGTTTGGCTGTTGCTGTTACTTTTACATAAATACAAAGCACTTCTGTCTCCAGTACTTCTATTATTTGTTACAGGTTGAAATGTAAATCTGTGCCCTTCTGTATCGGTCTGTCGAAGAAAATTATTAACTAGTAATGAATGTATTAGGCTTCTTTTGGGTTTGTTTATTTAGGACTGCTGCTATATATTAAAGGCAGTTTCTATAGTATAGGTTCAGTATAGCTTTAGTTTGGATGAGGTTGAGAGGAAAGCCATTCTAATATATAAGATGCCAGAAACATGGTATGTTCGGAAAATGGCAGAACAATTCTGATTTTTTAAAATTATTGCTAATCTGGGGGATGGAAGCTGTTGTTCCCCATCTCCTGTCAGTACTGGGGAAGAATTTTCCCAGGCCTTCTGGCCTGGGAAACAGTACCCCAGAACAGAATGGGGTACTGTTGTGATTTTGTCCCAGCCAGCAGCTGAGCACCACGCATCTGCTCCCTCATTTCTCCCCCTATGATGGGGAAAAATGTTGCGGAAGGAAAAAACCACAAAGGAAAGACAAGGGCAAACCATGCGGGTTGGGATAAGGGCAGTTTACTGGGACAGCGAGGGGGGGAGAAATGACAGTAACAGCACTTCATAGCGAAATATACAAAACTGGTGATACATAATGCAGTTTCTCACCAAACCACAGAGCTCAAGCCATAAATCTCAGAGCCTTCCTGAAGCCAGACCATCCCCAAGCCACAAGACTCTTCCCCACAAACCCTCATTTATGCTGAACATGACATCATGGTGTGGAATACTCTTTTTGGTTAGTTTGGGTCACCTGTCCTGGCTGTGCCCCCTCTCAGCTTTTTGGGTGCACCTCACCTTTTTGTTGGCAGGGCAGCATGAAAAGGGGAAAAAGTCCTGACTGCTTGGTGGAACATCAGTGTCTTATCAACATTGCTCTCAGACTAAATTCAAAACACAGCAGTACACCAGGTACTAGAAAGAAAATGATGTCTATCCTAACCAAAACCTGGACAGTTAATTTCCTTTGTGCCTTTTTCCTTCTCCTTTGTCTTGGCCCACTTCCTGTTTTGCCCTTTTGTTTCTGTGCCGCCTTCTGTGCTCTTACAGGGTTCCAGCTTTCAGCCAATGATTTTGTGTGTAAACAGTAAAAGTAGACTTTTACTACTAATGCAGATCAGTTGTTAAAAACCCAGAATGTTTAGACTTTACCATCTCTTCTGTTCTTAATTTAATTGCACATTATCTCATTGTACTAGTTATGAAGAACACAGTTTTTACACCTTCCACTTTTGTTATATATACATACATAAATCTGTGTATGTATACAAGTTATGTACATTTATTTTTAATGAAATTGTAATATTAGCTTTTCTTTTTGCTAAAGGAACGTGAAAAAAGAAAGCATGAAAGGATTCTTAGTGAAGAACTTGTTGCTGCTGTGACATATCTCAACCAGTTTTTACCCCCAGAGCATGCAATTATATATATACCCTGGGATATGGCCAAATACACAAAAAGGTAGAAAAGATTCTTCTTTGTATTAGTGCTCTTGGCCACAATATCAATATCTATGCTACTGAGCATGTCACTTTTCAGTTGAATGTAGCTTAGGAACAATAGGAGAATTTCATTGAGATTTATGCACAGAATAAAAACTTGTTTTTTAAGGATTTTGAATGTTTTCATGGTTTCTTACCAAAGTGGGGCAAAGCCTGAAAACTTTGAAGTTCTCTACAAGGGAAAGTTTTAGATAAAAGTATCTTGGGATCATGTGAAAAGGGTAATTTTTTCCTAAATTTACAAATATTTATAAGGCACAGACATCATATTCTGTGGTATCTACAAGTATAGATCGCTATTCTTAAGCAACACACAATTTGGTTTTAAAGTTATCTGATTTGCATATGTCTACCATATCTTATAATACCACAAATTCTAGAAGAATGCTAGGAAGTAAATCAGCTTTCAGGTATATGCTGTTATATCGGTTTGAGCAAGACAGTGGAAAATCTCATAAGGTTCAAAGGGCAGGAATACAATTAATGTTTGTCAATTAAAATTTTGTGAAAAGAGCTTTGGAAAGCAATCCTTAGTATTTGAGATTACAAGTTGGTTGATATAGTTCATTATGTAAATGTGAAACTTATTTTAAAGTTTTATGTGGTTTCACACTACTTTTTAATTCTAAAATAGCATTATGTAGGTATATATGGAATTGTTTGAGTTATGATTAAATAGCAAATCTCAAAAATAGGACTAGAGTTCCTTTTGGAAGATATGCTAGATGCAAGTTCTTGGGTTTTAAATTGAATGATGCTGATGAAGCTTAGTGGTCTGTCCTATGTGGGAAATGATGCAAGGTGATCAGAGGATTCTCCTTCTAGATTTAAGCTTAATGTATATTTATATACGGATCCACCCTAGAACAGGTATAACAAAAAGTCTTAGGGCTTTGATTAAGATTATTTATGCAAGCAAGAGATATGTAAGAATGGAAGACAATGTATATGTCTGCCTAAAGAATTGATGGTTTCAGTAATACTAAAAACATATTTGCTTTAAGATGTAGTTTTGCAGTTAGTTTGCTGATGTCATGGTTTAACCCAAATAGGTAACTAGGCACCATACAGCTGTTTGCTCATCCCATAAAATCATCATAAATCAGTTTTGTAATTAAAAGACTTTCCAAGATGTGAAGATTGTTTAGTGTTAATATATCTTGACTGTATTTTTTCCTCTCCACAGCAAACTTTGCAATGTCCTCGATAGACTGAATGTGATTGCAGAAAGTGTAGTAAAGAAGACTGGATTTTTTGTAAATCGACCTGATTCCTACTGCAGTATCTTGCGGCCAGATGAAAAGTACGTCTGATTTAATTGGTGAATAGAATCTGTTGCTTGAAGAGTTGTCTGGAACTTCTAGGGTCTTACATGATTTCTTATTTTAAGGCTTAAATTAATATGAAAAAACCCGAATGTGTTATTCTGTTACAGCTAAAGGGATTTCAGTCAGAAGCACATGCTTAGAAATAATAATACACTGAAAGAGTACAATTATGCTGCTGCTGTTCTACTTACAACTACTTTTTGCTTCAGACCATTATTTGTAACTTGTAACCTGTGCCATGTGTTTTTATATAAAGGTTGGTTGGTTTGGTATTTTTCCCACCTTAGCCAAAGCAATTCTAAATTTGGATATAAATTTACAAAGCAAACATCATTTGGAATTTAGTAAGCGGCTTCTTTTGAGGCATACTACTAAGATATCTATCATCTAAATGTCACAGAGTTCAGTGTTTCTGATGGATTTTACAGTATTCATACATATGAAATTTAAAACTATTTTAAAAAAAGATACTGTACTTGTTTAGGCTATTGCACAAGTACAGTCATTTAATCAGCTGAATTCTCTCTAGTCCTTGAAAATCCAGAAGTAAAATAACTTACACATTAAAAGTTTTTGATTCTTGTTTTTATGTTAGGGGTCAAATTCATCACTACCTAAAGGGGTGTTCTTATTTTACATTAAGAGCATCCTTACCTTTTTACCTATGTTCATTTAGAAGCAGTCTGAGCTGAAACTCTCATATGCTGTCTTAGAGCTTTTCTGTGCCCTGCAGTGCATCAAAAGTGTTTTATGGGGAGCAAAGGAAGTACTCTGTATAGCTATTATTTCCCCCCTTTTTCCCCAGCGTGGTTTAAAGACAACATCTTACTGCTGTGTAGAACTTTCACTGCCTTTTGGTATTCTGGGCTATCAGTTTAGCTTTGTGGCAGTTTTTAATTCTCACCCTTTTTCACCAAGCAGAACAATACCTGGTATGATCTGATATTTTTAAAAATTATTTGTAAATCATTTAGTTTGTTTGTCTTTCAGGTGGAATGAACTGGGAGGTTATGTTGTTTCTACTGGTCGCTTGCAGGTAATAAACTATACTTTATTAATTCATAGTTCAAGTGACAGAGATCAGCGCTCTCAAAGCACTGGTGAAATATTTCACTTAAATACCTGATTGGAGATCTGCAGAGTGCTCTTAAATTAGTATTTATAGTAAACAGTATTACTGCTGTCTATCCCAGAAATCCAACGGGGAAATAAGGCTCAAAAGTTCTTGCATGGTATCACAACACCTTATGCTGTTGGTATTGTATTTTTGCTGGAGGTAGTCTGAGAAATGCCCATATTTTAAACGAGTTTCCATTACTATTTAGTCTATAGTGGCCAGTGCAGTGAATATTATAACAGCAGAATTTTAGCAAACTGCATAATATAGTGTTATACAGAAGAGGTGAGGAATAAGCAGACTTAAGCCTGGTGACATATTCATACACATGAAAGTAGGTTATTAAAAGTATTTTCATCAGTGTTGAGTATTTTGTTACAAAATAAAACTAGAAACGTTCTTGCTATAGAGTCAGAGAAGTGCTGGCTAAGCTGCAAACCTTACAGTGCCAGACTTAGACCTGAATGTTACTCTGAACATGGGGCATATCCTTAAGAAGCTTTTGGCTTGCCATTCAAAATTTTGTGGTTCATGTAAGTTAGGAAGCGTGTGACCATTCCTCCACTAGCTGATCAGTGGGATATGTTTGTGGAGGGCAGATAAACAGCAAAGTAGGTAGAATTTGATCTGTTTTAAAACAAAACTTATTGATGCTAGTTGGATTTTGGGTTTTTTTTAATGTTGGTCTTACAGGTTTGCCTGTATTAGGGGAATGTTCGTTTCATCTGTCTTTAAACTTTAATCACTTGATGTCATCACTGTCGGCATACATGTAAGCGTTGGGATCACAGTTCATCTCTGAATAGACATCTTGTTAGTCTTTATTAAATGCTTCTTTATTAAGGCAGTAGAAGTTGACTAGCTTGGGTGTGTATTTCAGCAGAAGAGTCCCCCATGCTGTTTAATATAATACATTTCTTGCAGCTGTTCATATTCTAAAATAATTTTGCGTGCATTAAAGAGCTGAAGAATCATGGTGCAAACAGTGTAAAAGAATGTGTGTGACTGTGACCTTCAACAAAATGTTCACATGTTGCTCCAGATACAGAAAGCTTGAAATACAGGCAACATCACAGTAAAACCACAGCAAGCTAGAAGTATGCTTTATTTTTGCAGTAGTTACAGCATACCTGAAAATAAGACCTTCTTCACCAAAATAATATAGCTCTTCTTTTTATGATAACTCGTTAGAGCCATTTGTGATTTGAAGGAGAAATGCAGTTTGAGTGGTGACAAAAGCAAGGGTATTTTGAAAGTAGGCATTATAGCAGGCTGATGTAGCTTGCTAGAGATTAATTGATTTTAAACAATTTTTAGAAATGTCTTTCCTCAAAGTTTTGTGAATTGACAGAATTTGAGATTTGGCAAGGCTTGATAGTAGTAGAAAAGTAATAATCATGAGTGTAGTAATTTTTTATTTAAGAAAAATCTCTTCTTTGGATTGCTTTACCAGACTGGAGTTCTCAGAACCAATTGTGTGGACTGTTTAGATCGCACTAACACAGCCCAGTTTATGGTGGGAAAATGTGCTTTGGCATACCAACTCTATTCATTGGGATTGATCGATAAACCAAACCTACAATTTGATACGGATGCTGTTAGGTAAGATATATCAATAAAGTGTATCATGGTTTTATTTTACAAGAGATTTAGGAAAATTATGTAGAATAAAGTGTAATTGTTTATATTGGAATGATTTAATAACATTTATTCATCCAAGTTTTAAAAAAATGTTCCATATTTAAAATCTTCTTGTGAAAGTCCAGTCATGATAAAAAATTTTCTGGAAAAGTGTGTTAATCAGACTTCTTACAGGATAACTGCTTGAATTCATTCTCTTTATATGCCTAAACTTAAAACCAAGAGTTTTCATTTTAAATTAATATAACAAAAAAAAAACCCACCCCAGTCATTTATACTTCCTGCTCTTGATTGAGGCAAATTGCTGACAAAAAAATTAAAACATAAGTATATGCTTTAATGGAGAATGCCAAACTGGTAATTGTATAGAACACCATCTTACCTTGTTATTTTCTCCTTTTCCTTTGGAAAATATTTGTGCTTTTTGGTTAATTAAAGAAAAGTTTTCAGCAAAGTTGCTCTCTCAGATCAAGTATCAATCATACTTATTCAGGCATCCTCAGACCATTTAAGAAAACTTGTGCCACAGAAACAACCTCACTTGCAGCTTGTTGGCTCACTGCAAGTGGTGGCTTCTGGCCTCTGCCTGATGGCCGGGGAGAGCATCCACTGGCTGGCTTCCCCTGTGTGTGAGCAATTGCCTCTCATCCACTGTGTCCCAGCTGCTAGGTGCTGCTTGGTTACCTCTGGGAACAAACTGCTGCTGCTGCTGCTGCTGCTGCAAATACCACCCTCCTGGGGACTCTGCAGTGGGGACTTTTGGGTTCTAACTAGAGGGGATCAGCAGGTGGGAAGGTCTCTCATATCTGCTCTCTGTGATAGCCTCTACAGCTACCAATTACTTCAGCACCTCAGGTGGCACTTTGCAATCTTTCCTTAGTCTTCACTACCTCCCCCCTTCCAACCCTTCTCCCACCTCTTTCCTCAGAAGACTAGTCTTTCTTTGACTGCAAGCTTAATATTTTGAGGCTGTGGAAGGGTAATTTAATTCTACAAGTCCTTTCTAAATCAAGTGGATCAATGTCCTAAATGAATTTGAAATTGTCTGTTTTCTGTCAGTTCTTATTGTGAGGACCCTGGAATACTGTTCATGAGTCCCCTGTGACTGATTGGGAAGTTTTAGAGAGGTATTTTTTACCTTTTACCTGCTAGCTTTTGCCTTCAAACAGTTTTTTAGCTTTTAGTCGACCAGCATTGCTGTCTTTCCCTTTCTATGAAAAAAACCTAAACAAAACCAACTCACCATACCCAAGGAAACAAGCAGGAGATTCTTATACATGTTATCATGAGCTCTGAACAGTTTTGGTTTGGGTTGGGGTTTTTGTAGTTTGTTTGTTTCAAGTTAATAAGCAGGTGTTTCGTCCTAATTGATCTTCCTGTGCTTGACCTTGGGCAGATGATTTGCTGGACAGCTCTTTTGTTTTTACAGAAATTGATTTGCTGCTCAGGTAAGTATGTATCCAGAACCTTTAGAGGACTTCAGTCAGATGGCTGCTGTGTTGCTGTCCTTAACGGATTGCTTTTGTTGGTTTGTTTGTTTCTACACTCCTTTCTACTTCTTAAGGACTTCTTTCTTCTCAGGTATTACAGTGTATCACACGCAGATGCCTGATTTGCTGATTCTTGCTATACTGATGTGAAATACATTTCCACATGTGTGGTGGTTGAGGTTTGTTTTGTTCCATTTTGGTTATTTTTCCTCTTACCTAAGGTTTCAGGCTCTAAGCAAAACATCATTATTGTCATTATCTTGCCAAAGCAAGGCCATATCATTCATTTCTATAGAGGCACTTTTCCATCTCTTGCCTTTTAGACTGGGTGTTGTCTCCTTAGCATAGACTTTTTCTGAAACTCTTGTCTTGTTTTTGTCAATGGGCGCTTTGAGCTTTTTGATAATTTTTGCTCTTTGGACTGCTTTCAGTTTGGAGTCTACTGTCAACTTCTTGATGTTAGACTACATTGCATTTAGCCAGCTCTGCTTGCTCAAAACAGCTTTCTACCTTTTTTTTTTTTAATATCATGTTTTCTTCAGGTTCAGCAAATGGTATCTGACTATCATTCATGCTTACAAGTTATGTTTATTTGGTTTGTTCCTTTGAGCACTGTTACTGTAACTAGGGACATTTTTGAAAAGTTATGCTAACTTCATTCCCAATGGACTTGTTAGTTTCGATATCTTGGTGTGTTCTTTCCCGTTCTGTATATTTATTATTTCTTTCTTTTAAAAAAAGTATTTTCAGCAGTTTGACAGCTGATGCATTTTGCTTTTCCTTCAGATTATTTGAAGAATTATATGAAGATCATGGAGACACACTTTCTCTGCAATATGGAGGTTCTCAGCTTGTCCACAGAGTAAAAACCTATAGGAAGATAGCTCCATGGACTCAGCATTCCAAAGATATTATGCAAACGCTCTCGAGATACTATAGTAATGCTTTCTCAGGTAAATTTAAAGTGCAATTTTAAAGCCATTCTTGTGATTTTTCACTAATCCATACTGTGATCTTCTACCACAGATCCTGTCTATTATAATTTCCAAATAATTCAGTAAAATCTGGTGGATATCAAATGGGTATTCTGGTCTGATGAAGTATTTATATTCTATGCAAATGCATGTTGTAACATGAAGCCTCATTTGATAAAAGTTAGCTAACTGATGTAAAAAGTATTTAAAAATATACACATGGAGTACTGAAACTGCCAGTGACGTTTGTAGATCAATAGAGAAGCAGGTACTTGTTGCAGAGCTGTTAAAATGATGGACAGAATCGCTTCCACACATACAAGGGACCTGGAATATCTAAATGCATGTAGAAGGCTTTAGGTGAAGTATTTCTTGTGATGTTTCTGGGTAGTTCAAACAAAAGACAAGTCCTGATACATAAAATTGTTCTGCATGAACAGAACTTACACACTGTTGGATTCGTGGTAGAAAAGACAAAAAAGCGAGGTCTGACAAGTAGAAGAAGCTGCTACTTTACTTATATAATTTGTGAAATATGAGCCATACCTTATGCAAAATAACTGACACCTCCCACCCCACTCATTCTTGATATTGAGGTTCAATATAAGCATAGGGTCTTGCACCTACAAAGGAACAACTGCAGGTATCAGTACAGGCTGGGGAATGACCTGCTGGAGAGGAACTCTGCAGGGAAGGACCTGGAGGTCCTGGTGGATGACAGGTTGGCCATGAGCCAACAGTGTGCCCTGGTGGCCAAGAAGGCCAGTGAGATGCTGGGCTGCATTAAGAGGAGAGTAGCCAGCAGGTCGAAGGAGGTGATCCTCCCCCTCTACTCTGCTCTGGTCAGGCCTCACTTGGAGTCCTGTGTCCAGTTCTGGGCTCCCCAGTACAAAACAGACAGGGATCTCCTGGAGACAGTCCAGCGGAGGCCACAAAGATGATTAAGGGCCTGGAGCATCTCTCCTGTGAGGAAAGGCTGGGTGAGCTGGGGCTGTTCAGCCTTGAGAAGACTGAGAGGGGATCTCATTAATGTTTATAAATATCTGAAGTGTGGGAGACAAAGGGAGGTGGCCAACCTCTTTTCAGTGGCCTGTTTGAGGACAGGACAAGGGGCAATGGTCACAAGTTGGACCACAGGAGGTTCCGCACCGATGTGAGAAAGAACGGTGAGAGTGACAGAGCACTGGAACAGGCTGCCCAGGGGGTTTGTGGAGTCTCCTTTTCTGGAGATATTCAAGACCTGTCTGGACAACCTACCTGTGTGACCTGCTCTAGGGAACCTGCTTTGTCAGGGGTTGGGACTCAATGATCTCACAAGGTCCCTTCCAACCCCTACAATTCTTTGCTACTGTGTGATTCTGTTTTAGAAGTCATGAGAAAGACCTAAAAGAATGATCAAAGGATAGTCTGAGACATGTTAAGATGACAAATGTTCTGTACTGCTGTGTTCTAAATACTGTGTGAGACCTCTGTTACTCTTTTTCACAAAAACAATATAAGGAAGGAGAAGCTCTTTTTTTTTCGTAGTAGACTGCAATTATTTAAAGAATGGGAACTTTAAAACAGTAATTCTTATCAATTCTCATCAATTCTTATGTGCAAAAGGAAGCACACATGCAGTATCACACCTGTGATCTCTGAAGCTGTACACTATTATGCCAGACACTTAAATGGTTAGGTGGAAGCTTGAGCAAATTTCTAGATCCACGTTTGAGGTTGCTGTTGGCTTGCAAAGAGAGTCATGGTACACATATGTTAGTAACAAAATAGTTTCTCTGAAAGAGATACTGTGAAAAGAAAAAAGAATACTGAATTTTAGAAGTCCACCTTGTCACCTGGGAGAACTTGCAGCTGAGAACACTAACAGATGTAGGTCTTTACTGAAATCACTATGAAAAATGAGACTTCTATAAAAGCGCTGTACGCTTTCCCCAATTTACTTACGGTTTTGATCCCATTTGAGCTAAATATTTTTGGTGCTTTATGCATTCCCTGTGATTGAAGATGGCATTGTTGAAACCACTCATTGTATTTACTGCATTTTTTTTTAGTATGAAGTTTTAAAAGATTAATTTCAGTGAAATTTAAAGGTTAACGGTTTAGCATTGACAAAGTGGCAGCTGCAAGCCTGTTGATATGACACATTGAGAATATTTTATTTTTGAAGTTTTCTCAGAAAACAGAGATGAAATAAGCATTTTTAGAACAATATTCTGATTTGCTATACTGTGCTTACTGTTGTTACTATCAATCACGTATCCTTTAGAATACAAATAAAAATCTGTTCATGAACATGCATTTTTTGTGTTTCTGATCCGAGAAATTTTTTTTTAAATGCTTATGAATTTTATGTTCCAATAGTAACAGGCTTAGAAAATTTCAGTGACTTTCTGGGAGTCTTGCAGGATATCAGATTCAGAACACGATTACCACTGTCCTGCTAACAATGCCTCCTAACTGAATCACATAGCCACACTTGCTCTGTTTATCTATCATAAAAAATATGTGATTCTGAAAATGAGTTTACACTTGTAAGAAAATGGTTTCATCTGTTGACCTCAAAACTCTTGGGATAATCACTACTACTTAAGTTGTATAAATGAGAAGATATGTATTGGTAAATTGACTTGCCTGGACTAACCCTGGTGATAATATTTGGACTTGTAGGAAAGGTAACTTTGAAAGCAGTTTCACCCTAGTTCGTGATGTATGCCTTAGTTTTTCCATAAATTTTCCCCTAGAAGAGTGAAGAATTGAAAAGAAATTTTTCTCAAGATCAATATAGTGGCTGAAACTTTCCTCTTAAAGGTTTCTTCTTAAATATTTGCTCTTAAATTTTTCCTCTTTAAAATGTGGGGAAATGAATTTAATTGTAACTTAATTATAACTTAAAAGAATTGTAGAGATTGGGACACAAATTCTGACTTTTTTTCATGCATGTTTTTAATTCTAGCATTTGAAAAAAACAGTAGAGAGTGCAATGTAGTTTGGGAAGTCAACTGTTTGAAGTACTCTGGCTATAAACAAGTGAGTTGTACCAAAAAACAAAAAGAACATCACCCAGCTAAGGATGAGGTAGTCCTGCAACACACTCTCTGTTAGGCATTCTGATCAGTTGAATTCTAACATTTTAATTTCATTTGTGATTGCCAGAGAAATTAGGTATTAATATTCCAAATAATATTCTTCTAGCTTTTATGCCTTTTAGAAAGTAATGTGACCTTGCAGACTTAAGTGCTAGAGTTGCAACATATCTAACAAGCTTTTTTGGAATAATCTACTTATCCACAAACAGGACTGGACATAGTAAACTACCTTGTAGTGTTATATGAAAGTAAACTTAATTATTTTAACCTTTTAGTCATGGGATGTTATAGTCCCAATTGTCCCAAATCTCTTGTGATTTAGTAATTTGTCATGTAATGCTGTTGCAAATTCAGATTGAGAGCAGTAGATTATTTTAGGGTAATTCAATTAGATGGCCCCTTCAGTTCCTGTTTTCTCAAATGGTCTTAAAAATGTGCTAGCATACACGTACATTACAGTGTCTTTTAAAAAATCAGTGCAGTCTTTCTATTTGCTTGTACATAATTATAACATTCATTGGTAACAGTGAAGGGAGAAAAGCTATTTGCTCTTTAATCTGGGCTCCACAGTGCATTGACACATTCTTATTTATTTGTTTTTGAAGAGAGATATTTTTCTATCTAGATAAGAAAATTGATCCATAAAGCTCAATATCGTGTTATTTCTGGGCAGTGTTTCAAAAAAAGACAAAAGCTTTCATTACTTTTGTTCAAAATTAAGTAGTAACATTGTTCAAACCATAAAATAAAGCTGGGGTGGATTGTCACCTTTTAAGATGACTGTATGCTTCCCTGGTCACATTTATGTTTGTGCCTGCTTGAAGACTTATGTACACAGTGTCTTTAATGTTACGAAATTATGCGTTGAGAAATAAGACAGTAGAAGGACATTTTCTGATCCATGTCCTTTATTTCTCATACATTTAAAATGGAATCGAACAACTGAAATAATAAATGTAGAGATATTTTCAGTCCTTTTGCAATGTAGTATTAGACATATTTTTGCTGTGTAAGAAAGTTAAGAACTATTTCATAAACTACTACCATTTCAGACAATGATTTTATTAATTCAGTTGGTATGAGTTTTAAGTTCAAGCTGTTTTTCACAGAACAAATTTAATTTAGTTTTATTTCATTTTGCCATCTGTCATATAGGTAGTGACATGGTTTAATTGAATTATCTTGTTTTGCTTTCATTGTTTTACAATTATTTAGTTAACAATTTCAGTATACCTTCTGTTTCTAGCACGTGAAACAACGTTAAATGAACAACACGGGCTCATCTCTGCCTTTACTGTTCAGAAGTTATCACCAATTTTAACCTACTTTCTCAAGTTTTTAGGGCTCCTCCAGACCCTCTGCTTAAAGTAGAGAGCTTTCTTGGGTTTTGTTCAGCACTTTTGTGAAATCACTAACTAAATAATTTATCGAGAGGAAAGAATACATACCACTGCTTGTGACTTTTCCTTTCAATTCCCAGTGTCCTTAACAAGGGCTTGGTTTTTTTTTTATATTTTCCATACTCCTTTTTCCAAGTTTTGCATAGCTTTCTTGCACAGTTTATTCTTCATTCTCTCCTTTTGTCTTGTTTAAACCTCTAACATAATTTTGCAGAAACAATATGGCTTGCAAACCATAAGGACCTACATGTGCTTTTTAGTGTTTCTGCGTAGAAGAGTTAATGTATGTAAACATTGTTCTCCTAAGAAAATTGGGAAGATGAGGAACAAGAAAGCATAAAATAAGTATCTTTTTGGAATAGAGCTTTGAAGGGACAGTAAAAGGTTCTGGAGGGCATATAAGTGCATATGTGCATATAAGTGCAAGAAAAAAGCTGGAACTAAAAATCCAGTTTCCAGATGAAAGATCCTCTCAGTAGGGAAGAGGAGCCAAGCAACATCAAGGGGTTTCACATTTCTTTCCCTTTTCCTGGTGACTTGCCCTGTTACACCACTTGACTACTTATACAGAAGATCCTGCTTTCAAATACTGACCTCCATATACACATGCCGGGGTCCTTCAGTTGCATGCGAGCCGAGAATGACTGGACGCACCAATATGATGCAGAATCATTCCACTTTATTAGCAAACTGTGACATTATATAGGAAACCATTTCCGTACACGCACCACACACGCATCACAAGCTAAGCTGATTGGCTACCTTGTCTTCTATAGCTACACCCCTATTCAGACAGGTATCCTCCTTTCTTGGAACTTCCCCAACTTAGTTGCCACATCAGCAACTTCCCTCGTTTACTGACCTTGGTTACTGCTGCCTGACTGCCCACACCAAGTATATCTCAGACAAAGCTGCTTGGGCCCCAACATCCACACACTACTGTAAAGCACAGTTCTTTCTATAATCTTGTCTTTAGATCTAAATCTGGGGTGGAGGAGGTATTGACTGAAACTTCTGTGGTGTCCAGGAACCAACTTTGTCCTTGCGGTCACACCACTGCTTTGTGGATTCTGCCTGGATTTTTCCCTGCTTTCTGATATACTCAGACTTCAGTTTGTCTTTTCTATGCAGTGTGTTGCTTATGGGACACTCTACACATAATACTGGTTTTGAACCATGGAGAGTACTGAAGGAGTAACACTACCTATTGAACTAGTCTGAGCTATTTGTCATCTGATGATTTCTGAAGTGCAAATGAGTGGAGACAAGAGCTTTCCAGATGTTAGTTCCTCAGGGAACAAATCTAGTTCAGTTGTCCACATGTTCCCCCACATCTGAAGATCTCTTGCATGTAAGCCTTCCTCCACCCCTGCAACTGCTTGCAAAGCTGTCTTGATCACAGTTCACTATCCAAAGTCACTCACTTGACTGCACCTTTTCCTCCCATCTGTTGTAGCTCATTCTATCTGCAGCTAGGTAGCAAAAGATACAAGTGAACAACAGCATTTCTTGCCATGCTCCATCTACGGTGGTATGTGACTACTGGATTTTAGTGCTTGCCTTCTTTATTTTAGTGAAGCTTAGAATACGGCAAGAAAAGCCATAAGAAAAGGTGCTTGTGAAGTTTAATCACTTTACTGACTATATTTTGGTGAGAAAAATCCAAAGAATTCGTAATTTGTGTGTTATATGTGAAACTTGTGCATTGTGCGGAGACAGTTTAATTTTATTAAACTGTTCTGTTATTTAGGCTGCAGTAAATTCCTTATGATAAGTCTGATTCCCTGAAACATGCATAAATGTATGCACATGCTTCATGCATATGTCTACAGGTGAGATGGAGCTGCAGCATGAGGTCTAATGTCTGGAAGAGCAGAGCAGAGCTGCTGCCTCGGCTCCTGAGAAGCCAAGGAAAGAGGCTGTGGTGGTACCAGCCTCACATGTGCTGCAGTTTCGCAGAAGGTCAGGTGTAAATGATGTTTCATTTCGGTGATTGAAGCCCAGAGGTCCCTGTAGAAGTCATAGGATGTGCACACTCTGTGAGGAGCAAACATACCAAATAATCAAGTGTCTGAATGGGCTTGAGCTCTGCGATGTTCCTGACATTAAGTGTACCTCTTGTCTAACAGATGCAGACAGGCAAGATTCTATCAATCTCTTTCTGGGAGTATTCAAGCCTACTGAAGGAAAACCTCATCTCTGGGAACTTCCCACTGATTTTTATTTGCATCACAAGAACACTCTCAGTCTGGCACAGACCAGGAGAAGGTATTTTGCTACTCTGTTTTGGTTTTTTGGTATTTTTTCTTCAGTATTGGCCTAATAAATTTTTTAAATGCATGTTGTTAACCAAATTATTTGATCAGTCTGTTAGAAACTTGTTTACTGGTTGGTTTTTTTTTTATGAAAATTTTAAAACACCGCAAACCTTCGGAAGATTATGAAAACTGTTTGATGTTGGTGTTTTAAAGAATTTGCTTTAGTATATATAGGAAGTTTCATTTCATATGAGGTTTTATCCTGCAGTGTGAAATGCTTCACTACCTTCCTGAAGAAGTTACCACCATCTCAGGTGTATTTTTTGATGGTCAGATTTATCAAGTCAACTTCGACAACTGTGTTGTCAACAAGCATGTTCTGTTGACTATTTAGTCCCTTAACCTATCATGGCACCTTGGATGGAATAAGACTGTTTCTAAATTTCAATCCTTTTGTATTATTCCTTGCTACTCGCTCAGGTCAGCCATACAATGCAGTATCATTTCAGGCTCACATGGAACATGCCATTTTATTGCCTACTTGTCTAGACTAGATACAAGATCAGACTTTCTGTATGAGTTGTGTGTGTGTTTTTCCTGTGCAGCTATACTTACTGGTGGACCACAGGTGTGCTACAGCATTTACCTCTTCCATTTGATGAAGGTAGGAACTCTATTTGCTCCTTGACTACCGTATAGACTATCTTGAAAGAGATGTTTTAGTCACAAATGCTTTTCAGCTGTTTTAGATCCCAAATATTCAGATAAAAAAATGTTTCCATGGTTGCCTTTTTTTCTTTCCCACCTTCCCCCCCCTCCAACCTTCCTGCCCTCCAGTGAGCTATGATTTTTCAACTACAGGATGTAGGAGAACACCTCGTTGTCCAGAACTTGATCTCCATGTATTTATGTGCCAGGACACTCTTCATTTCCCTCATCCACTTGTTAACGTATATTTATAATCTATGCTGGTGGTTACATCCCTGTTGGGAATGGAAGGGTATTGTTAGTGTTTTCTCTAGTAGTTATAGCTTTCTCTGGGATAATGTGGAGCCTGTTTGATTAGGAATTTTCATTGTGAAGGGAAATGAAATTATGGTGGTTGACAAAGCTTATTTATCCAAGAAGTACTGTGCATCTTCTTCATATCATATTTTTGTCTTTGAGAGCATATAGCTGTAGAAAAGTGCCCCATAGAGTGGCTAGGTAAGCAGGTTACTGTTGGTTTAGATTTTTGGTTTAGATTTTTGCAGAGTCAGTAATTGTTAGTAAAAAGAAAATTTATTTTTTTTCTTTTTCTTAGTGACATGTGCTGAGAATAGGCGGAAGTTGATAGTGAAGAAATTCCACAAGTATGAAGAGGAGATTGATATCCACAATGAGTTTTTTCGACCATACGAGTTGAGCAGTTTTGATGAGACCTTCTGCTTGGCAATGACCAATTCTACACGGTATGTTGGCATGTTTCCTGACTATAAAATAAATGACAGGCTTTGTGGGTTGTTTAGATTTTGGGGTTTAATACTTCAAATTTATCAAACTTCTAGAAACTAAATCAGAATGCTGAAATGGAAATGCTACTATAAAAAAAAATCTTTTACAATAACACTTTAAATTTCCAATTATTTTTCATTATGAAGTGCTAAATGTTTGGACACTTGAAGGCTGTGAAATGAGCTTTTCTCTGTGGGGTCAGATTACAGCTGGCCAGGTAGTGTTTTGGGTTTTCTTTGGTTGTTTTTGTAAGGTTTGGCTTTTTGGGTGGGTGTTTTTTTGGCAGCAATCATCTGGATATTCTAAGCATAATCTGAATCACATTTTAGCTGAAGAATTCCATACAGATTATGCTTTGTGGAAGTTTTTGGCTCAATTTAAGCATTGGCATCATTTTGAAAGGAATGTACCTGAGTTACAGGGCTTCTTCAGCACAGGAATGGAGCACATTGCTCAAACCTTTTTAGCAAGTGTTGAAGTTTACAGGTGGTTTCTAGGATTAAATAGGGCAATTGGAGCTATTTAAATACCTAAGGAGGGTTATATTTACTTTAACTTGTAATGATGAATTTAGAACTTGGTATTTCTTTTTATAATGATTTTTTTCTTAATTCAGAGGTAGTTACTAGAGGTGATTCTTCTAGAAAATTTAGAATAATTTGTATTGAACCTTGCTCTTTTGAACAATTTTTCTTTTTTATTTTGCCAGAGATTTTATGCCTAAGAATGTGGGGATTGATCCAAGTCCATTTACTGTTCGTAAACCTGATGAAACTGGAAAATCTGTGTTGGGGTGAGTCTGAAATACGAAATTTTGTACTGGTTTAATAGTAATGAAATTGTAATGCAAACATATAAAAACTCTGTGTCTAAGTAGAATAAAAAAAACATTGGTGTTACACTGTAAATTTAATGCTTTAAAAGTCATATCTAATTTAAGATTTTTATTTGATGCTTGGAATTCTTTAATCAGACTTGATCTTTTCGGTTTTCGTGTACTCCTCTACGTGAAACCCATGAGAAAAATTTATCTGTAACAAATATCTGTTAAAAATTTGATCATTTCTTCATAGTAGTGGCAACTGTGCTCTTTATTGGAGATGACAGGCATGCAAGTGTTACTGTTGACTCTTAAAAAAACCCCCAATATTTTGAATAAATAGAACATATCCTGAAGCAGCAATAAATGCCAGTTTCAACATAGTTTTTAATGAAAAATGATACTAACATATTTTGAGATAAAAATTATATGCACAATCAGCAACAGTTATTGGGACAAATTAATATTTCCTTTAGCTGCTTTTGCATCCTGAATTTGCTTTGTGTTTGATCTGCTGTGTCACACAAGAGCTACAGGGACTCTTCCTTACCCAATTCATTCTCTCTTTGAAACCACATATTAAGGAAATCTTGTTTTCAATAGTGATTTAAACTTTGCTGTCAGAGTATTTCAAGTTCTTCTAAAAATTTTTCTGTTCTGTTAAAAGCTACAAAATTTGACTGTCTCGCAAATAACATCTGTGGTGCATTGACCCTGAGAGACTCCCTGTCAATAAATGTTTAGAGTAGACTGTGCTTTATAACTAGTAGAACCTGATTTCATGGTATTGATGTTCCCAAGGAATTAACCAGAAGGGCTTTTCAACAGTATATAGTTTATGTCTGCTAAGAATTGTGAGTTTATGGGTACTTTTGAGGCTAAAGTACTTTAGCCTTTACTTTGAGTCTTTATTCTTCCACTTTGGTGCAATGTCAGATTTTGAACTAAGTGATTTCTTTCCAGATGTTCCATTAAGTACTTCACCCTTAAAACTTTTCTCAGGCACTTTGCTTCAAGCTTCTTACTGTGATTTTTAGGGATTATTACAAGATAGAGAATCAGCTGGATCAAAGCCACATTCCAGGATTCCCTGGGTATTGCTTGTAAGGCTTCCCATGCATTGGCTGTGTAGTGGGGTGTAAAGCGTGGCTTCAGTTTTCCACCTTACACATGTTTAGCCCTTGGCAGAGGTGGTATCTTTGCCTTGCATGTTTGTCATCGTCTTTTGATCTACTGTGACATTTCTGGAGGATTTGGTGATCTGTTTTCATCTGTAAATGTTCTGGAGGACAATTAGCTCTTTGGTTACCTTCTGAGTATGTGCTGGGAGTGGGGATGTCAGTCCAATCAGTGTCTGGTCACTGCTTCATTCTTCAGCTTTCAGAAAGGACTGTTTTCCTTGTGACCTTTGCCTGATTTAGAGAAGTGGGGAAGATCACCTTAATTTTCTCTAAAATGAATGCAATTTATCTTCATAATTTTCTGTAAAATTCAATCTAAGGAAATGATGTTTTCTGCCATGTCATTTTTTCTCCTGAGGCCTTTGTTCCAGCTCTAAGAACTCTTCTGATACATTAATGCTCTTGGGGATGGCATACACTTGCGTATCACAGAATCACAGAATATTAGGAGCTGGAAGAGACCTCGAAAGATCACTCAGTCCAACCCCCTGCCCGAGCAGGATCATCTAGAGTAGACTTTAGGAGGAATCTTCTGCTTGTTTTCCTTGTCTTCCTAAAGCATATAATGTTTAAGGACTACAGGGATAAGCTGCTGCAGGAGTTTGACTGCAATAGGCAAAAGTCTGTGTCACAGTCATGGTGTCCTTCAGTATAGCTCAAATGATACTAGTAACCTTCTCCTTTGCTGAGGAGAACACTAGAGCTAAACAAAGTAGCGTTTGCACTAAACTGCATGCTGTTGCCAAGGCCCCTTGTCATGCAGCTGTCTTCCTGTAGGGCCTTCCTTCAGAGTATATCACGCACAGACTCAGTGGGTGTGGGGACAGTCACCTCAGCAAGGAGAAGAGTCTCCTGTTTTCAAGCTGATTTGTCCATAAATGTATTACTTACCTGCCTTCCAGTCCCTCTTCCTCCAGAGCCCCGAAAGATAGCGTCAACCTGAAAGTGCAGCCACATGCTCTTCTATGGCCAGTAGAAAGGGATGTAGAGGATGTAAGGGTGGTCCAGTTTCCGATGGGTGGAGTAACATATACCTTTCAGAGCTAGTACAGTTAAACCCAGTGACAGGCTACTAAAATACTGATGCTGTATCTTGAAAAATTCTTGCAAAAGTGGCACCTCTTTCTACTGCCTACAATTTCTAGAGTGAGAGATACGTGCTGCATAAAAAAATGTTGCAGAATAAGGAGATAAACTGGGGGAGAGGTGTGGGGAAGAAAGGGAGAAAAGTGACATTATGATTAAGATTTTTGGGCACAAGATTAAGAAAGCTAGTGAAGCGGATAATGTTGTTAATCAGAAAGTGAAATGTTTTACCACATCAAACCCAAATATGTTATGTTTTGATTTTAATTCCTTTTTAATTAATTCAGTCCAGGGGAGGGATTTAGTTTAAAAAGTCACAGAATTGTTGGAGAAAAGCTGACATAATCCTTTGAGCTCTCTTTAAATTTTCTGGAATAAGAAGAGATTGAAGAAAAGTAAATCAATTGGGGGACTCAAAAGATGAGCAACAAGTTGCTCCAGAGGATAGAACTAATTTCCCCCGGTAAGATTATAACCAAAATTGGGAATTTAAAATACTTTTCTGTTAATATCTTCCTGATTTCATAAATGCACACTGTCTTTCAAAATAGGAACAAAAGTAATAGAGAAGAAACTGTGCTGCAGCGCAAAACAGCTGCTAGTGCTCCTCCACCCCCAAGTGAGGAAGCAGTGTCAAGTAGTTCTGAGGATGATTCTGGGACAGACAAAGAAGATGAAGGTGCTGTTTCTCAACGTTCAACTCCAGTGAAGGTGACTGATACAGGAGACAGTACAAAAATGACAGAGGTAAGAAAATATTGTGACAGGCAAGAAGGCTAAGCATGGACTTAAAATACACATGTCCTTATAAAAGAAAGAATAAACAGTAAATGTAATAGACCAGTTAGAATTAAAGCACTGAGAAGCAGTGTTTAAGTTGGAAACAGTCTCCAGTGTCATTTCTTTGTGTAGATATTAGCACAACTGCTTATAAAACTTTGCTGTTATTCTTGTTGTGTAATGGTGAAACACAACAGAAAATAACATTTTTCTAAAAATGAAAATTACTGTTAGAAACCTCTGACATTTGAAAAGTGATCTGGTCATATGTATGTACCCTACACGAAGCATAAAATACATCTATGGTAGTGTGTTAACTCAGAGCAGTAGTGCCCTTCTGATCATTGTCTTCCCATGCTATGGTTCACATCATGAAATGATCTTGGAGCACACAAATGGGATTCCTTTTCGGATGGAACAAAACTGGGAGATTCTTCCCCAGGAATGTGTCTGATCTGTCTGCCTAATCAACGTTTAGTCCATGGGAGGTAATCTGAAGCAAACCTCCTGAAGACATACAGTATGGATCTGAGGTCCTAAGCACCACATCCTTTAATTACTATTAAATTACTATATTTATTTAATTATTGTTCCTATTAAATGATACCACTTGCCTTGGTGGATTAAACTGTAAATTAATGTTCAATCTGGCTAAATTTCAGTCTGATTAAAGTCAAGATTTTTGAATTGCTGTTTCATAATTATATGGTCTGACATTAAAAGCAAAAAACTTCAAGGACATGCATTATAAAGTTGTCACATTGGTCCCATGCTATTGTTACTGCTAAGGATGAAGATAGTGGCAGGATAACAGTGAAATTGTGTCTGCGCAGTCACAGAATCACAGAATGTCAGGTGTTGGAAGGGACCTCGAAAGATCATCTAGTCCACCCCCCCTGCCTGAGCAGGATCATCTAGATTAAGTCACAGTGAAGGTTAAGTCACAGTCATATGAAAAGAATGTGTACCCTCAGTTGTGGGCTGTTTATCCTTCTTTTACTAGCAGAACTTCAATTCTGTTGGACTCCCTCAGATGCTAATTTAATGAAATTATTATTTTGTATGAAGTGTTGAAGGGGTGTCCCTCAGGGATCTGTGCTGGGATTGGTGCTGTTTAATATCTTAATCCATGATATAAACAGTGGAAGTGAGTGCACCCTCAGGAAGTTTGTGGTTGATACCAAGCTGAGTGATGCAGTCAACACATTGTCGGGACAGGATGTCATCCAGAGGGACCTGGACAGGCTGGAGGGAGGCCCATGCACACTCCATGAAGTTCAACAAGGACAAGTTCAGGGTTCTGCACTTGGGCCAGGCCAATCCTTGTCATCAATATAGACTGGGAGGTGATGTGATAGAGAGCAGCTGTGTGGAAAAGGACTTGTGAGTATTGTCTGCCTGCCATTTTACAACAAATTAGTTCATTCTTTTGAAAAGTACAAAGTTTCTCCTAGATGCTGTGATTTTTGGGGGGCTGATTTTCATTTAGCTTTTGAAGTTTTGTTTTTCTAAGCTGAGCAACAGATACAAGGCTTTTCAAAAGAATGTTTTGAAATTATTTTTCTGGAAATGGCATTTATTTGTTGGGTATACATATGCAGTTGAGAGTGGTGAGGCCCTAGCACAGGATGCCTAGAGAGGCTGTGGAAGCCTCATCCCTGGAAGTGTATAAGGCCAGGTTGGATGTGGCTTTGGGCAGCTTGATCTAGTGAAGGTGTCCCTGCCCGTGGCAGGAGGGTTGGAACTAGATGGTCTTTGAGGTCCCTTCCAACTCAACCCATTCTATGGTTCTCTGTAGTTAGAAAGTTTAAAAAGAAGACCTGTAATGGAGGGTTTCCAAACTTGGTGGCTAAACTGAATAATGCAATAAAAAACCAAAGCAACTATGACTGGAAAAGGATATATCTGTCACAGAATCACAGAATGTTAGGGGTTGGAAGTGACCTTGAAAGATCATCTGGTCCAATCCCCCTGCCAGAGCAGGATCACTTAGGTTAGGTCTAGTTGATTACATAAGCATCTATTTTCTAGAACTGGTAAACCATTAAAATTGTTTATATACCTTTTATTTTTGGGTTGTTTTTTTTCCTAAAGTTAAGTTTAACTTAAAACCCAAAACTTTAATGAGGAATGCGCTTAACAGCCTTCAGTTACAGTTATTCTCTTTTACTATCTGTTTAACATCTCTGTTAACTGAACTGATAACTTCCAAGCATTCTGAACGAGACTCAGTCAGCACTTCACTGTTTTCTTGTTCGTGAAAATCGACTACTAGAAGTTTGGGTGAAAAACAGTAGGGTGGGCAAATGAGTTTGTTCTGAACAAATAATGATTTATTCTATACTTAGTTTCATGACAGAACAGAATTTAATACCTACATCATTATATTATTATATAACTTATTCTCCTACTATATTGTTTTAACAATCTTTTCCTTGTTGAACAGTTGTCTTGAATAATATTTTAATGAATTATTTCTGTTTAAAAAACAAACAAACCAGACAGCCACAACCTAAGATTGCTATGTATATATGAAACTTGTTTTGGTACTCATGAAATTATTTTCAGGTTTAGAAAGAATTCCTTGCATGAAAGCAGACTTCTCTTTGGATGTTGTTACAGTATCTCCTGCCTGACTCTTTATTCTTCTTTTCTAGAATGTAGTGCAATCAACAAAAGACGTGTATGGAGTCAACCTTTCAGATGTTCCTTCAGAAGATGATCTCACAATATACACTAGGTAAGTTAAATTTCCAGTCATAATCAGTAAAAGATTATTTCAATTAGGTTAATATAGCTTGTCAAAGTGCAGGCTCTGATTAAAATTATTTAAATTCTGTTCGAGGTATCTGTATATATATACTGTTCTGTTTTTAAAATAAAACTGTGTCAACGTTGATTTCAGTGGAAGTTATGCAGACATCTCCAAATACAAAACTTGTAACTTAGATTGAATGAAAAATGTTTCAATAGAAATACCTGTCACTTAAAATACTCCTAGAAATTAATTAGCAAATTCCCTATTAGGAGTAGTTCCATGGTTCTAACCTATGTAGTCTGTGATTTATGACTGATATTTGCACTGTAAGTTTCAGGAGAGGGAGAAGTCAGTTCAGACTTTGCCATTGTTGGAGTTTCATGAAATAACACCATGCAATGTGGTGTGTAAGTTTACACGCACATGTGTATATGCATAGCATTAAGCATAGCATATGTAATCATGCACTTAGTGCCTTTAGAACAGCATCATACCGCCACTTGTTCATAATCATAGAATCACAGAATCTTTGAGGTTGGAAAAGACCACCAAGGCCATCAAATCAAACTGTCTGTTCAATAACACCACATCAGTAAATGGTTTTGTGAATTCCAAGCACACATATGACAAATGGGTAAGATACAGACAAAACACAGCTCCTTAGGTGGCCCAGCAAGTTCCCACAGCACCTGCCAGCTCTCAGGAACTGGGAGCTCCTGCCTTACTGTGAGCCGTTGGAAGTCAAAGTCGGAGGGTGAGCATCAAAGTACCACCTCCCAGCTCCAACTACCCAAAGCTTTCTGCTTTTATTCAAGGGTAGCTTGGACTTCCATCCTTTACAAGGCAGGTTGTCACCACTCCTGTGGGATCCACGAGCTGTCTGGTCCCCGAGAGCAATCAGCACATTAATAGTGTGCTTCTCCAACAGAAGGCAGTGTATCAGGAAGGCTGTTTCTGAATTGCTATCATCCCATATAGAGGGCTAGCTATGTGCTGCCATTGTTAAAAAATGTGTCATTGTTCTCAAATTCTCTCCTCAATATTACTAAGTAACACTGAAACAAAAAAGGCACTTTTTTGTTTCAGTCTCCTTATCTTTCTTAAATTGGAAATTAAAAAATTTCAAACAGTTAAAATTAAACTCAAACCAAAACTGAACAGAATAATTCAATTATAGATGAACTAGAATTGAACAAAGAAGATATTTATTCGGTTCCCTGGTGGAACTGTGGGTGTTTTTTCTTTGAAAACTGGTCAGAGTAATGGCAATTCAGTACTGGAGATCAGTTGAAAAAATTTAGATGCAAATTGAAGACTCTCTTAGTTCCTAAAGGCTTATAATGCTCTTGCCAAAAGATTGACTGCTTATGAAAGACACCAGGAGTGCGAATCAATTACATTTGCTTAATAAACATACTGAGTAATTTGGACTTAGTACACTTGTTTAGGGTTGAGGAGGATGTTGCTTATTATCTCTGCAATTTTTAACTTCACCTGGGCCTCTGACAATTGTTCTTTATTTCAGACACAGAAAAATGGATGACTGTTTGACAATCTTTGACAATACTTTGGTATACCAGATAGTTATTATTCTGCAGATGACCCAGTGTGAGCTGGTGTCTACTACATATCACTTTGTCAGAGGAACAGCTCTGTGCAAACATCCAGAATTGTGGCTATTTCCCATTTCGTCATTTTCCAGGCTGGACTTACATTCAGTCTGTTGTTACAGTAGTGCTGTAAACTCCATGGGGGCTGTGAAGTTCCCCTTTCATATCTTTTTCAAGACACAAAAAAAAAAAAGCTTGTGTTATTTCATTTCCTTCAAGCAGTGCAGGTTTTAAAAATATAACAGTTACAATTTCCTTACCTCTTTTAGCTAACAAACTATAGTGCTATTTATGGTCTGATGTGCTGATTTATATGGAAAGTATAGATTTTACTGACATCTTTTATTACAATGTACATCGTTTGAAATAGCAACAATTTATTTCACAGTATGATTATAGCTCTCACTTCAAGTCTTCTATTATTGTAATAAGGGAAATGGAGATGTAAGATGCTGGCTCCACGTGACATTGTTGGACATTTTAGGTATTTTTTTTCTTTATTAGCATTAAGGACCTGCAGATTTAAAGTACCTCAGATTAAGTTATTTTTTCAGCTGATCTACATATGCAAATGAAAAGTAATTTGATTATGTGCAGCCCTTTTCAATGATGGCTGAGTCCATTTGTGTTAGTTCTCATCAAAGAAGAAATCACAGAACCACAGATAGGTTGAGGTTGGAAGGGGCAGGAGGTCCCTCAAATCATTTGCGTAGGTATGCTGCAGATAAACTGCATGTTGTGTGATTGATGTCTGGTAACTTGCTTGTGTTAGTTTAGGCCTGGTTTGCCTCAGAATATTACATGATGTTCAGCAATTAATAAAAATACTTAGAAATTTAGTTTGATTCTTAAGGCTTGTTTCAGTAGCAGACTCCTGCACTAACAGATCTTAATTATCTTTACTTTCATGCATAATTCTCTCATTTAGAAATATAAATATTTATTCTTTCAACATTCAAGGTGATGTCACGTGTTCTGAGGCTCTTGCTTCTACCGTATAGAATCCGAATGGAACAGAAAGCCAAGTCACAATAGGTTGTTTATTTATTGTCTACTGTACACTCTTCCATGCAATTGCTTTTGCACTGTTAATTGACCTTGTTACAGTATAGTAAATATTTCTGAAATAGACCGATAAGGCTATTATTAAAATAAAATGAAAGCTCACTATAAAAAGCCCTGAACTTCCATGTCAGAAAATCAAAGTGTTAATAGTCCAACTAACATCTATTTTCAGTAAGACAGATATGTTGGGAAGTGGACAATACTTGGAATTCAACCGTGAAATAACTCCATATCCATACACTTGAAACCCTCTGAATTTTCATCTTACACTGAGTGAATGAACTAGTGATTAAGGGGATTTTTAAAATTACTTTAAATTGTTCTCAATTTATTGCCAAATAAAAAGCTGTTGCGGTATTTTGCATCTTCAGTGCCTTCTGGCAAAATCATGTGATTGGAAATAAGTGAGCTGGAGTGCCAGTGCATCAGCTTAATGAACTAGATTGAATTTGGCCAAGGAATTACTTAAATCTGAAACTTAAGAGGTTTTCTAGCTGTTCTGTTGATTTTTCCTGTAGCCTATTTGTCTGATTGTTTACCAGAGAGATAGTTCATGATCAGTGACTCCTATAACATGAGTTAAAAGAGAATTTGTGTGTGTGTGATTTTTTTTTTTAATTTGCTGAGTTTTGAGGGATAGTTCTTTTCCATTCTTTGATTTATTCTCATATTTACTGCTTTTCCCAGGTTTGTTCAGCTGGGACAGAGTCAGCATAAAGACAAGAACAGCCAGCAATTTTGCTCAAAACAACACTTGGATAGGGTTATAAATTTGTAAGTACTCTTTTTCTTATTTTGTTTAGCCTATTTCTTTTTGCTTTTGTAATGAGACCCAAAAAAATCGTCGGGTAAATCCAATATTAAATTATTTGAGGGTCCTACTTCTGTTGCCTTTACTGCAGAAGGGGATTCAATGCATAAAATGAAGGAGCAGGTTCTTACTTCTTCCTTGTAACTTAAAAATTGAATTGCTTTTTGCAGTTCGGTGTTTTGGTTGGATGTTTTATTGTTGGATGTTCTGTGGGCATTTTGTTTTATGTAGTGCCAAGATCTTTGTATTCAAAATGCTTAGCAGTCATGAGTTTTCACAACACAAAGTGATGAAGCTACTTGACTTCAAAAGGGAGTTTGTTCTTGCTGTGATTGCTTCTGCAAGAGATAGTTTGAAGGGGATTGGTTGATTTGCGTATTCATCGTTAAAAAAACATTCTAACTTACAACTCAGTCTTTACTGTGCACCTACTTGAATTTATTTCTTCTGAGAAAGCTGTGAGTGTCCTTTTTTTTCTTTTAGCGAACATTTGAGAAGTCTTGAGAGGTCAAGTGGGATATTTTTTTATTTTTTCTGGTTAGTGGGCAGATGGTGGACAGTGTAGGGTAGAGTAGGAGTTGATGCCTGCTGTGTTTTGTGCACTCAATGCCCATCTAAGTCAAGAGGATCTATACTAGCTTTAATCATTATGCAAAGTGTTTTAGCTGAAGAAAAGAGCATCTTGAATCTTGCTTAGATGTTACTTTAATAATTAGTCTTCTAGAGAGCTTACTCAGAAGTATCTCCTTGGGTTTTTTGGTTGTCTACTCTTTGTTACATACTGGTTCTGTGCATTTATCAAAGGTAGTTTGAGCTGATGAGGAAATTAAACAGTACATTTCTTACAAGAGATGTATTTTTCATCTTGTTCGAATCAGAAAAGTAGTTGATGATAGGTCATAAGGGAAGATCAAACTCAGGGTGCGTTTTTTCAATGAAACACCTGAATACTTTAATCTCAAAAGGTGCCATATTCAGCAAAGCAAATTGTGGTGGGATGGTAGGAGGATTGCTCTCTAGGGGTGTCTGCCACATGAAATAACTTGTGTATTCTATTGCAAATAGAGTAACTTCTGTTACTATGAAAAATAACATTAAAATGCCTACTGTAAGTGCCTGTGTTTAATTTATACTGAAAAAAAAAGGAATTTGACTGATTATGGATCAAATATTGCTGTACAAAAATGGCCTCTAGTGATGGGCCAGATAATTTGATTCTTTCATTAGTGCTTCTATAAAAAAGGGTCATGATATTATCCAAATATACTATTATTGAAGCAAGTCTTGGAATTTAGCTGATAAACTCCTAACTTCCCGGTTAACATCTTTCTGGTACTGTAGGCAGCTTAAAGGCAGGTTTTTATTGACTTTTGTCTGTGGGTCTTTTATCCAGAGATAAAAGTGGGTCTAACACCAGAGAACTGCAGACTTTTACTGCAATCCATTGATTTACAGAAGCCTCAGCTTTGCTTAATGCACTGGCTCTAGTCCACTGCCTCAAAGCTGATGAAGTGAGAGAACCTTGAACTAGCAACTTGAATAGCGCTTAGCCATGTAGGGATAGACACTGGGGTGGTTCATTGGGTCTGAGGGAGCAGGCTAACATGAAGCAGTTGTCATATTGTGTATGAGATAATACTGGCTCTTATCAGTGCTTAGTAATATGGTATTATATACACTGAAAGTGATGATGCCACTATGTATTGTTCAGCATTAATAAGCTTACAATTTGTAGGTGAATGTCATATAATAAAATAAATCTGATGGGTATTAAAAGAGTAAGACTGCAAATTGTAAAACTGTTTGGAAAAACAAAGGAACAACTCTGAATGTTTAGGTAGAGCTAAACAGCTGGACTGCTGTTAGCACACCAAAACGAATGTGAAGAGAACTTTGAGTATTGTAGCGCAGTTAACGTTGGCTGTCACAGCACTCCTCTTCCTAGTTCCTTAGTACTTGCTGTGGTGTGGAACAAATAATACTATAGAAAATACATTCTCAATCACTTTCTAGATGTACATCTTACATCTGGGAGTACAAGATATGGGATACTCTCCTGAACAGGAAATTGAGTATTTTGATTCACTGCAGCGCTTCTGGAGAAGAGTGCTGTGCCTGTACTTACTGGGTCCTGTGCAATATAGCAACAGTGCTGGGGCACCAACTGTCATTCATCCTTAGATACCTACTCTTCTTTCTAGTTTTGCTGGGAACTGGTGATGCACAAGCAGAACATTTCAGTGAATGCTATCTGCTGCATGGTTCACAGCTATGTTCTCCTAAAGTGGAACACCTCCCCCCACCACCCCCATCCTGTCTTCAGGGATATGTGAAATAATCCATGTTTTGAAAGGTTACCTTGATGTTAAATGATTAATCTTTTTAGTATTTCTTTAAATCAAGGTTCTCCTTGCCATCCAAGTATTCATCAAATATGACTCAAGTTGAGTAGTAGCTAACTACAAGTTAGCAGCTAACTTTATACAAGTTGTATATGGACCTTCTTATTTTTTGTATGTGATGTGCATATACACTGAAAATTTTTCTCACCAAAGTAAAAGTAATGAAGCAAATGTTGGTGAACAATGGAGCACTCTATATTTTTGTTAATTAAATGGTCTACTGGAGTATTATTAATCTATAATGCCAATTTAAATTATAAAGTTAAAAATAGAGCAGTACATTTTCTAATTTTGATGAAGTGTTTTACAATCCTAGTTACTCCTGCAAACTGTTGCCCAGCTTAGAGCAGTTGTCTTGTTTGTTCAGTACTTCCGTATGACTTTGTAAGTATAAGATCTCTTTCTTGGAGGATCAGATAAAAATAGATTTGTATTTGTAAACATGGCATTATCACTACTTTATAACTGTACTAAAGAAAAGTACATCTTTCTGTGAATTCATATCCTAGGAGTCCTTGGGGGGTTCCTTATTTTGTAAGGCAGAAGTAAATGAATAATGATGTTTAGACTGTTAAGTTTTGGGTTTTTTTTTTACATTAAACCCATTCAAAATATCTAAATAGTTTCTTGACACTGCTGTGGAAACAGCGAATCAAAAGGTGTTCATAACTAATCAACAAGTGTAATTAACTTGTAATTTCCATATTGAATTCTCAAGGGTGTTGATAGCTTAACAGTACAGGATAGCTATGTCTCTTAATTAAAACAGGCACTGCTTCATCTCCGTGGAGACGTAAATATCTGTGTTAAATTGTGAATTATTTACTTATGTCCTTAACTAAAAACTCCTTGTATCTGCAACAAATGACGTTCTTTCCTGCTTGGCAATTATGTGGATTCAATTTATTTTGAAATGTCCTGTACCTGGATCTCTTATTCCTTAACAGCTGCATATTAAGAAGTATATATGCTCTAAACTTCTGTAAACATCTAAATAAAATAAAAATATGTAGCTCCCTATTAACTCTTGATCCAGAGATGAGGATAATTAACCAGTTTGGGTTAACTGATCAAACATTGATATGCTACAAAAACTTTAGTTTCTCTTGTTCTTTTGGCTCTCATATATCCACTGTCCTGGTATTCTAAAAATAGCTTCATTTGAATCTTTTCTTTTTCTGGCACGCAGTATTTTAAAGAAAGCACTACTGCAGTTCTCCAGTCTGTGAGAATTCTCTTGAAGTTTACTGGTCAGGCTATTTATTAATGACCTGGGTTTTGCCTTCTGTCTGAAGGTGGAAGATTGCCCTTCATTGGGATTCAGAATGGCTTTAGCACTTTGTGCTCATGTCTCGCAGAATAGCTCAACTAAGCTGACTGCTACTGAGAGTATCTTCATTTGAGATTCTGGGGAAGTGCTTTTAAACTTATTGTGGGCACTTCCCCTGAAAGTACTTGGTACTTTATGTTGTCTGGAAAAGACAGAAGACTGTCAGGAATCAGCGCCACAGAAAATGATTCATTGTGTCATTTTGGACTTGAATGTTGTGTTCATTTCTAGTTAGACACCTCAAAAAGAATACTGCTGGGAAGGGTGTGGGGAAAGGCAGTAATATGATCAGAGCTGCAGGACTCTCCAGAAAAGAGCTGGCTGGGGTCTGAAGTAAGAGCTTTTCCCAAACATCTTGGGAAAATGGTTTGAACTCCTGGTGATTAGGATCCCCATGTATGTAGGAAAAACTCCCTTTTTCCCATTCATTTGTTCTGTCAATATTGAGCAGTTTTTATAGAGCTGAGCAGTTTTTATAGAGCTGTCATTATTATTTTAACAATAAAACTGTTAGCACTCATCTGCATCATACTGATTTAGATCACAATTTTCACTTATTGATGTCTGTTTCAAACACACACAGACCCTAAACAGCATCTTTAATACCTGAATACACTGAAAAAAAATCTGCATGTCAAAAAGCCTGCAACAGTGGCATGTGTACATGAATTCATGAATGATACATGAATTGTGATGAAATTTGGCTGTTGTTTGTCAAAACCCAAGGGCTATTTTTTAACCTGAAAAAATACTTTGAGCTGTAAAACAGTAACTAGTACACTTCTGAGTTGTCAGGGACCTTGTCACTGCAACACACATAAAAGCTAGCTTGTCTGTATCTGCTGACCACCTGAGTTAGCAGTTTTGTATGTCATGTATTAAAAGGATTATGCAGTAGTTTTATGAGACTAGAAAAAATATTTCGAGTGTTGTAACTGGTCTTAGATGTTTAGGGTTTTGGTTTTTTTTAATGTGTCAAAATACATTCTGATAGTAAATTGGCCTTTTTTCCAAAAATTTAATAATTATTTTACTTTTCACTGTTAAAATGCTTCAGAAGTTCTGTAGCTGGAAACTTGGTTTGTTTTGAGTTTTTTTTTAAATGTTGATCGGTGGTTAGTGGGCTGGTGTTTCCCACTTTTGCCTGTGAAGTCTTATTTTGGTCCTAATGTCAGCGGCATTAACATATCATCAAAAAATGTGACTGTAGGAAATTCTTGTGAAATATGATTACTTTTAGACTTTTAAATGAAAATTCTCAGGACTCTTCTTCAACCTGTCCCTCTGTCTTCTCTTTGAAGTGATAAATTTCTGTTCATCAGTGTAAGAAAACTGTCTTCCTCAAGTAATCCTATTAGAAAAAGTAAGTCTCCACTTAGGAGAGTACAGACAGCAGAGTACAATTTGTCTCCTCCTTTAGTTGTGCTTTTTTAGAGACTTGAGGAGAGCAAATCTATGTTGAAACAAGCGATGTGGCTTTCTGGTGACTGCTGTATTTCTGAGAGCTAAGCGCATCACCATGCACTTTTCCTTCAAGTATCTTCTTTTACTACAGAGAGAAAGCTGCTCTGAGTGGAACCGTAACAGCATGAAGCCTGTTCACAAGTGGGATGGAAGTAACTGTACTTTGCATGTCAAGAGTGCTACCCTTCATGACGTAATGTTTACATTCCTGGCAATGTAATTTTCACCAGGAGACCATAGAGGTACAGGTCTTTAGGGAGATCTGATAGTCGAGTCATAAATAATGTGCTCTCCTTCATGGCTGTATTGTAAGATATTAAATGTCTAAAGTAGATTAGATTTTTACATGAATAGTGTTAGAGAAATGACTTTAATTAAATGGCAGGGTAATATAAGCACTCTGCAAATAGTTACAGCTTAATACAGGGTGAATAATCAAAATTGGCATGCATGAACATGTGGTTCTTTAAATATATTTTTATCATGTGGAAGCAAATAGGTGGAAAAATTGAGATTTAGTTACTAAATGCTCAAAATGGAATACTCTTTGCTGACCGGTTTCCATTGTGCCTAAGGAAATTACTTTTGACTCATTAGTGCTTTAGAAATGTCATGTCTTCAGAAACAAATCAGTAAATAGAGAAGGCATAAATTTAGTGTTATGGCTTTGTTTTGGTTTTGTTTTTTTTTACTTTTTCACTTGCTAATGGACTAGGGAAACCAGCTACATTTGAGTAGGTGACAACTCTTGGTGCTAGGGACATTGGTAAGGTCATACAGTGTGCTTGTGTCAAATGTCACTGCTGTGGTCTCAGCTTGAATGCTTGAAACTAAATAAATAATTATCTGCAGAAGCTCTTGGTGCTTGTAAAAGCAATCTACTTTGAAAGCATATCTACATAAATTTAGGTAGACCGATGTTTGGTATGAGTTCAGGCTACAGCCACCTTAATGTTTTATAAAAAACTAGAAGAAAATGATAGCGATATTTAGAAGAATCTATCACTCGGCGGGGGGGTGAGGTGGGAAATAGAAAGAAAAGTTTTGACAGAAACTCCATGTTATTATTCACACAAGTTACCCACACAGACTAAAACGCCTGATTTGGTGAGATCATAATACCAGAGCTTGGACTTTTCAGAAGAGTTTTGACTCTTTTGAAATGAGAGGGTTAAGAAAAGCCTAAAAAATGTTGAGCACTTTGGAAATCTTATCCTAATCATACAAGCAGGTAATGTGCTTACATTTTTAGAACTTGTTTACATTACACTCTAGTGCAACTGAATTTTAAGCCTAAGAAGCCTAAACAAGAATTGTAGAACAATCTGAAATAAGGAAAATTACAAATATATTCTATGCAGTAAAGGCTTCACTCCTTGCACATTCTGTAGCTTTAGTCTTTCCTCTAATTCTAGAATGGACAAATGAAATATGATTATTTCTGTCAAATAACCTAGCAAATTCTGTCTGTATCCTCATAAAGTATAACTTGGTTTTAAGTGAGCAGCCAAACTCCGTGAATGACCAGAGATCTTAACTGTATCAAATTCAGTGCTATGTCTGTGTAAGCAATTCTGTCATTGCAGTCAAAGTATTATCAATGGAATTTATTGCTATGTAAAATGGAAAAATACATTTGTAATATTAAATTGAAATATTACTTTAGTATGGAAATATTTTTATTTTATATACCTTATTCCAATTGGAATGTTAAGCATACTGTATTACATAGCACATTGCAGTCATATTAGAAGAGTAACAAACATGATGGAACATGATGGAACACCCAGAGCCTGACATATTTTAATAGAACCGGAAGTTTTTTGGCAGTTTTAATAGATATCCTAATTTAGAAACAATGTCAAACGTTATTTTATGCTCATAATGCAACTGTAAGATTATTACTGCATTTCATTTATACAAGGGCTCTAACATTGTTTGAGTGTTCTTCAAGTTCTTCAAAAGCATAATTCCTTGTTTTTTTTTCCCTTTAAAAGAGGAGATTGCCCACACAAAAAATAACTTCTTTGAAGAGCTCCCAGATAGTGAATCATGACTGTGGCTTCTGTGGAATATGGCAAGGATGCTAATATCTATGAATCTTTGTTGCATTTGGGCTGTTCAGTGTTTGCTTCTGGAAATGGTGAGCTCTGACAGGAAGTTGCTGCTGCGATTTCTTAACTGAGAAGTTTTGAGCCCAAAAATACGTGCATGCAGTCATACAATGTTTAACAATAGCATTCTGACTTTTGCAGCTACTGGCACTGGCTGCTATTCCAATATTCTATTATGTAAAGTGTTTAGAACTAAATTTGTCTTGAGTAGATAAAATGCTAGATCAGAAATGAAAAGTTAGTTGAAAAAATAAATCTCGGGTATTAAACACGGTTTTGGTCCTCACTGCATTACCAAAGAGGATGGAGATGACCTTGGAACTCTGCATAAATGGCAAGGTGACAAGGTTGATCAGCACATAACTAGTGTGTGAGTAGAGATGAAATAGGCTTTGTTGTAGGATACTGATGTGGAGGAAGCAAACAGAGAATGACTGTTTACCTTTTCTCCCAAGATAAGAATTAAGAGCACCCAAGGCATATGATAGCAAATGAAAGGAGTGTCATGTCAGATGCAGGTAATAGAACTTACTCCCATTGGATTTGTGTCAGATTTAAAAAAAAAAAACAAACAGTAAAAACCTATAGAGGTGTTTTTTCAGGAAACAGTAATCTAGTTTCAAATGTTGGCCAAGGCGGATCCTAAATTCTGGTTGCCCCCGTAAATGAGGATATACTGGAGAAGGCATTGTCAAATACTTGTTCTGTTTTGATAATCAGTTCACAAACGCTGCTGCTAGTGACTCCATGAGACAGGCTGAAATTCTGGTTCAGCCTGGAAGGGATGATGGGGTTTAGAGAAGTGTTTGGTGTACGTGGTGGTAGGAAGGTGAGTCTCTAGAACTGAAATCTTTGTGTTGTACGAAATGCTGGGGAGCGCTGCTTCTACAGAGTGTGTATAAAGCAGCAGTAATTCAGGTGCTAGCTAGAAAGTAAATTGGCTTTTCCAGGTGAAATAGGAGCTAAAATGTATGAAACTAATGATTTAGAGAATTCTTCAAAACATGTTTGTAATTTTTTTCATAACTGAGAAATCACTTGTTTCTTCTGATAAGCTTTTATAGGTGCGCTCCACCTACTGTTCTAGATAATCAAAGTTCTGTCAGATCATTTTTCCTTGGAGTTAATTTCAAACTTTGATTTCCTCTAAATCTCAAGCAGTATTGACTGAGGGAGAAATGAAGGCATGGTTACCTTCAGGTGGCAGTGTGTTAGTCATCGACTGTTCTGCTGCGGAATCCAAACTGATCTGCTATCACGCAGGTTAAACATCCGTACTCTTGAGCTCTGGGAGTGTTTTATCAATAAATTACTAAAATATTGCTGGGAAATGTACATACTGTATTTATGAATGCAGCTTTCACAATAGCTACAGTGCTTTAAAAGGAAAGTGATGCACCATGCAATACATTTAGTGTTTATTCATTTATTACATATTGTGTATAAATAGTTCTGTTGCTCCCTTGCAGTAGATTGTGGAGAACACATTGCTGCTGAAGTGTTTGGCTTGGAAGCATAGAATGTTATAAATTGAGAAGGACCCTGAAGGTAACCTGATCTAGTTCCCTGCTCAGAAGAGGACCGAATTAGACGAGGTTGCTCAGGGCCACAGACACTTGCACTTTGATTACCCTTCAAAGGAGAGGGTCCACAGCCTCACCGAGAAACCCCTTCCAGTGTTCAACCACCCCCACAGTGCAAAGCCATTCCCCTGCATCTAATCAGAATGTACCATATTGCAACACGTATTCCCTTTTTGAAATTTGTCATCCCACACTCAAACAGGAGTCTGTCTTTAGGCAATCTGTACCTCCTCTCCTGTGAGGTAGTTGCTGACCACAGTAAGGTCACCCTTTAGCTTGTCTTCTCTGGGCTGGACAAACCCAGTGCCTGCAGCCTTGCTTCATATGCCACATGCTCCAGCTCTCTTATCATCGTGGTGACCTTTGCTGGATTTGTTCGAGTATTTCACTGTCTGTCTTGGACTGGAAAGCCCAAGAGCAGTCAGAGTTCTCCAAATGTGGCAGCTCAAGCCCTGAATAGAAGGAAACAATCGCTTTACTTGGCTCGTTGCCTACCCGGTTTTCAAGAGATGCAGATAAAAGACCAGCTTCTACCTTATGAGAGAGTCCACTTTACAACAGCTCTTAGGAAAGTTCTGACATACATTCTTATAAACTTTCAAACTACATGTCTTTCTCATATGATGAGAGTAAATATATTGGGATAAAAATATAGCATTTATGCTATATTTAAAAGCTATTTTTAAGCTATTTTAAAAATTATTTTCATAAAGATATTCCCTGTCCTAGTATGCTGTACTAAGTTGTCTGTTCCCTGATAATTAGAAGGGAATTTTTTATCTGATAAATCCTTTCTGTATGTTGGTTCAGAGTATATAATCACTTGCTTGTTATAACTGCTACTAAGTAGATAGGTCAATAAAGTTTTCCTGTTATCTGCTCTAGTGCGTGGCACAGATCTGTTTCAGCTTGGGTACTTACTGACTTACTGACCGTAGCAGATCTGAGGAAGGATGAAGAAATGAGGACAGAGTGAAGGGAAGTGAGAAAGTATTCCATAATGTGATTAGTGACAACTTACCTAATTACCCTACTTGGAAAGCTGGGTCTTATCAGGTCTGCAGTAGTGATAAAAATCTGGGTAAATAAATTGTCTAGAGGGAAATTGCCCTTTCATTGACTCCCATATATATTTCAGGGAAAAGAAGTGCTCTTCTCTCTCAATAGAACAATTTTTACCTAAAGTTCCAAATATTCTGTGTTTGTTTTTCTCCAGAATACCCATCTCCTCCTTCTCTCAAGACAACATTTACGAAGTCCAGCCTCCCAGAGTTGATAGGAAATCAATAGAGATTTTTCATGCACACATTCAAGCTGGAAGAGGAAACATGCAGCCACTGGGAAAAGAAGACTTCCTCATGTACAGAGAGTACATTCGAAACAGATACATGTAAAGACAATGTGGATTCTCCTCCCAAGTCTACTGTACTGAGAGATCATACAATAATTTTAGAAAAGAAACCTAGTTTGGTATTTTACAGTAATAAATTTATTATCTAACATTTCTATTTCTCATGCTTTACTAATATATTGTGCTTTACAGGGAAAAAAAGGATTTAATATCTGCTCTTCAGCTGAAAGAAAAAGTGTATGTTAAGAGACTAAGTGAATAATTGGGCACCTACACGCACTGAAGAGTATGCAGCAATTTATGGCAAAGAAAATATTGCATCTTTAGGTTTTATATTAACTTCTTGTGTTGCATCTTACCTTATGCTAATAAACTTGAAGTGATTTTACATAAGAATCAGAAGATAATGCTTCTCTTCCTCTTTGTTCCATGACAGCAGAACATCTTTTTCATAACAGCATATTTTCTGACACTTCTTGAAATTTTTATCAAACCGAGAGCTAAAATGACTGCTTGTAAATTACTGCTTTCTTAAGCACAAGTGAAGAGTGTGTGGCTTACTTAAAAAAAATCAAACCTCTGTAACCCTAATTTGTGTCAAAACTAATCTCACTGATGCTAGCAGCTACAGAAACTGTGCCACATGCAGGGTGAAAATGGCTCATGCCTAATTATCGTGGTCTTCCAGTAGGAATCTGAGGTGAACCGCTTGCTGGCTGATCTGCAAGTGAAGGAATGCTCTCCACTTTACCAGGTTTAGACACTCAGAGGGCGCAAAACCACCCTGTCATTTTTTCTGCCTGACAGGCATTATCTTTTTTGCAGCATACTCTTACCATCCCCGTGTTTGTACTCCTCTGAGCTGCTTTCAGGTTTAAGCCTACAGCCTTCCAAGAAATCCATAATGGTAAGTCAGGCATAGAGACCGTATCAGCTGGGGTGGCCCTGCAAGGGGAAGCAATAGTTGAGTAGGTAAGTAAGGTAATACTCAACATCATGTCCGGAGCTAGGTAAGAAGGGGAGAGGCAGCAGGTATCTGAAATATGTTGTTTAATTTAGGCTTGTAATTAAAACATTTCTCAAATTTTAAAAAAATAAATTATTAAAAATCCCAATGCTGCTACCTAGCCTTTTGCCTCAAAGAATACTGACAGTCAGCAGCATCCTTGACAAATTTAACGTTGTTCTGCAAACTTGTGCAGACCATATTTCGGGCCTTTCTGGAATAACCGAATAACTGTTTTAGGGATGTCAGCCAACCGCACATCCTAGATGTAGAGAACATGTTTGTGTTCTTAGTAACTTGCTTGCAGGCAGCTACCCCAGATTCTTGGCTGCATGCTGCAAATATATTCTGAATATGTTTGCACGTTTTCTGCACCTTCAGCAGTAAGTCAGTGAAAGAAGAGAAGCAGTGGGTAAAGGGAAGAGACAGAAGTCGGTGTGTTTCAGGGCATGACTGGAATACAGTCAGTGAGAGAATGTGGTACCTCAAGCTACCGAGAATTTTTGGTGTCCATTCTCTTGTGTTAATTGATTAAGGCTGTTTTGAGAGGAATTAATCTATTTTTGGAGATGCAAGAAAAAAATGTCACTTCAGGTAATACTTCACTGTCAATGTTTTATTTTCCTTTCCTCTGGATAAAAGACTGTGTCGAATTATTTTGTCCGCTGTGAAAACTAATTTGAAGGAATAAACGCATGCTTTGGAAAAATGTAGACCTGGAGTCCTTATCCTAATGAGGCAAATGCATGCCTTTCTTGCTGCACTTAAATTATTTCAAAGAATGTTTTCCAGTTTATCACAGTCCCTACACTTTCACTGTTCATAGTTGCTGGTAATTCATAAAAGTTGCTCTTGAATGTGTGCCACTTAACCAAGGATAAGGCAAAAGACGATTCTTTTTCAACATCTAATATTGTTGCAAAATATCGGAACTGTAATAATTTTACAGCTCTGAGAGAAAATATGTTCAAGCTTCGGCAGTTAAAGCACCCCTTAGGAAGAGGGGATTAAAGAGTTTGGCAGTTTGTTGGGTTTTCTGGGGTTTGGGATCTGTTTTGTTTTTTTTTTTTTAATGAAGTTTTGAGAGATTACTGACATCTCAATCCATTCTCTGTAATATGCCAGGCTTCTCAGTGTCTCTCTAAATGTGTGTTATGACAATTCTGCATTGGTGTCCCCTTGCATCTTTTTGTATGTGTAACTGCTGCTTGTTACTCTGAGCTGCTTTCAGGGGTTTACTAGGGAAGTCCTTGTCCCCCTGTACTCAGCACTGGTGAGGCTCCACCTGGAGTACTGCATTCAGTTTTGGGCCCCTCGCTGCAGAAAAGACATTGAGGTGCTGGAGCATGTCCAGAGAAAGGCGACGAGGCTGGTGAGGGGACTGGAGAATAACTGTTACGAGGAGCGGCTGAGGGAACTGGGGTTGGTTAGTCTGCTGAAGAGAAGGTTGAGGGGAAACCTAATTTCTCTCTACAACTAGCTGAATGGAGGCTGTGGAGAGGCAGGGGCTTGACCCTTCCTAGTGACAAATGTTAGGACAGGAGGAAATGGCGTCAAGTTGTGCCAAGGGAGGTTTAGATTGGGTATTGGGAAAAACTTCTTCAGAGAGAGGGTTGTTTGGAATGGGCTGCCTGGGAGGTGGTGGAGTCTCCATCCCCGGAGGAATTTAAAAGACAGTTCGATGTGGTGCTGAGTGACGTGGTTTAGTGGTGGTTGGCAGGTTGGAGTGATGGTTGGACTTCATGATCTAAAGGGTTCCTTCCAGCCAAGACAAGTCACAGTGAGGCACATGGCTTATACTTGGGCATTAATATTCAGGTGATAGCTTGTATTACCTACTATCCGTGCACTCTTAGCAGCTGCTAAGAATACTTCAAGGTGCTAACGTCAGCTGTTTGCTGTGTTTGCTTAAGAAGACTACCAGCCTAATACTGCCTGAATGATGAATTTTCGACAGCCTGACTACATCTGCTGTGTGATGCATGTAAAGGGTTAATTTAGAAAGAAAATACACTCATCACTCATGATAGAGAAGTTGAGTTGTACAAAGGACTCCAGAGATGCTGCCTCTGCAACTGCTGACTTTATTCTGTTCTTGTGATAATAAGATTCAGTTCTCAACCATGTTAGAAGTTCTGAATGGATGCATAGATTTCCCTTGCAGAAGCTGAGGGAAAAGTGTGTAAAGTAAATATAAATGCAACAAGAATGGGCTGTGTTGGCTCTGAAGACCAACATGGTGCTCTTTTTGACTCCCCAGTGCTAATGATCATCTTTAATGTTAAACTATATGGACAAATAAAATATTTATGCAAAATGTGTTGGTTGTCCTCCAGAACACGTTTAGCTTGTTTCACTATGTTAGAAGGTTGCATCGAAATGCTGTACTAAAATGTTCACCTGGTAGGATAGTGACTTTGGGATCTTTTCTGGTGGATTCAGGAGGCACAGATGTCAGGTTAAGGCTCCATCATTTCTGAGCCCACCCAACAGCTTGAGCTCTGCTCTGCGACCACTTTCAGGCTGACTCCTGTGCCCGTAGGAGCTGTTATTCCTCAAGGCTTTCACCCGTACTCCTCCCTCCTTGTGAGTTTTGCTTCTGCTTGCAAAAACCACTGACTCAGTTCTCTCACTCTCATTCCTTTCCGGAGAGACTTGGATGTGACCCCCCGAACAGGATCCATTTATTGTGCACACAGCAGCAGCCACCTGAGGAGAAAGTGAAAGAGCTGTACCTAGTTCTGGGTTGATGTTTGTGGTAGCTCTTTGTTTTGGTGTTGAGATTTTGAGACTTTTGCACAGGATGCCAGGATGGTTCTCTTGGCTGTCACAGGCTCCAGCCAGCCTCTGAAACTCCACCAGTTTGCATAAACTCCAAGTATCCATGGCTTGGATAAACTCCAAACCATGGGACCTAACAAACGGTCGTGTATTACAAGAAGAGGAAATACCAGCTTCGCCTGGGAGATTGTCCCATTCTCCACAGGAGTTTCACTCTGTCTGTACTCCCTGGAGAATTACACACTCGTGCGCAGTTCGCTGAGGATAAAAAGCTGCATGTGCCGTACTTCAGTAGTTGTGTGAGGGTTGAGTCGTGTGTGAAATATTGTTCCATTTTCTGGCTTAGATCCAGTCAGATTGATCACCCGGGGCCCGATACGGAAAAGATACAATGTGCTTGGCTCCCAAATGCCTCCCTCTGCCTCCTGTATAGGAAATCTAATTAAAGTTGTCGCTTTTCGTGGTGATTTAAGTCATATGGAACTAGAGCAATACGTTACAAAATACTGATGAAAAAAGCATCTCCCATTGAAGTTGCAATCCTTGTGAATATTGGTAATCAGCAGTTCCCTGTGGGAGCTCTTGAATCTGTGTGCCACAAAGAAAACCATTGCAGCTGCTCATCCTTGTACTAGAATCGAGTCAGCGAACACTGAGAAAAGGCACGAAAAACAATGTTTAACATCACTGTCCCTTTCTGGAGGTGTTTCTCATATCTGACCTGAGGTTTTAATATAATACTTTAACTCAATTCCTCTGGCTGTTACTCCTGCTAAATCCAGCATGAACCCCACCACGGGGTTAAACTCAGGTTCGCAAGGGGCACATGCAACACACCAGGGCCCTTCCTCTGGTCACACAGGTGAGGATTCCTTAGTTTCTTCAAGAAGGAAAAGAACGTGCCGATGCTGCTGCTGCCTAATTCTGCCAGTTTCCTTAACCCTGGAGTTGTTGGCTTGGGGAGGATGGCGGGGAGTGGGGGGGTACACCTTGGCTTGTGTAAGTAAAGGTTCAGCTTGGAAGGTAGCTTCTCATGCTTAAGATCAGCCTCTGATGGCTTCTGTCTGGGAACTTTCAGAAAATGCTTGTTACCTGCCTCTGGGCCTTAGAGTGTGTGTCACCACATGCCAGTTCTTCCCTGGTCCTCCCTGATCGGACTATTGGGTAATAGCTCAGAGGCTCACAAGTCCTGGTTATGAAGCCTGATGCTGGGCTTAAGGTCCAGCATGATAACCTTGAGAGTTATTATTTTCCTCCTCCCCAGCTTACAAGGGCGTTTTTCAGGATCAGGAATTCCCTGCTTAGCATGAGGGACAATTAATGAAACCTCATCTAACAGAGGTAGGATTTTAAGGAGTCAGACCTGTCACCTGGAGGAGAGTCATTTTTCCCCGAAGCTTCCATAACTCTTCCACAGCGTGGCCTAAGTGACCGCTTTAGGTATCTTTCCTTTTCCTCTCCCTTCTCTCCCCACAAATCAATCCTTTGCAGTGGACACAACACAAGGGCTGAGCCCAAGCGAGCATCCACCTCCGTGAGGCGAGGGGGAAAGGCAAACAAGGGAAGGGCTAACGATGTCTGCGTGCAAATAGAGGGATGGACCTTGGTGAGGTGTATTTGAACAACCGAGCTGATGTGCAGGGACGAGCAGATTGGTGGGAAGGCCCTAATTTAATTACTAGGAGCTGCAGAAGGAGCTGTGCTTGCGCCTGGGCACACACACACATCATTTGCTTTCACGTTGTCAGGCAAGTGGGTAGATTGACATTACAAAGCGGGAGCGCACCGTGTTGCAGAGCCCCAGCTGAGCATGGGTCCGACACGCACAGAGACACGTGGAGCGAAGGGCTTGCGCTGCCGTGGTGGGGAGGAGGCTGGCTCACGGCACGTGTGAAAGAAGCAGCAAGCCTTGAGTTGAGACACAGCCCATACCCGCATGAACTCTGACGGGAGCCACAGCAGTCATTTGAAAGATACATGTGCCAAACCTGATTTGAATTTCCAAAGGTCACATTTGTCATTCTCCGTGGCATTCTCATTAACAAGTATCTCCAGCCGGTCCTGTGCAGTGGCCTCAGGACATGCTGTTGTAACCAAGCAGTAGGCACAGGGCTACCACCGAGGCCTTGGGCTCCTCTGCTCTGCTCTCCACTTAAGGGGTGTTGTAGGAGAGGGTCTGTGTACCGGCTCGCTGTGGAGGTGACTGGATTTTGACCTAGCAGGCATGTCTTACTGGGTGGTGCATGAAACCCACAAAGCAGCTTTCTGGAGGTGTAGGTTGGTCTGTAGAACCACCTGAAGGAAGTCCATCTTACCCAACGGCAGTGCTATCAAACCAGGTAGGCTGGTAACAGAGAGAGTTGCTTCTGGAGGGGAGTCAGCTCTGCTCTCTTAGGGCAGGATGAGTTGCCCCTCTGCAGGTGCTTATGTCTCCCCATTGTGCCACCTCAGGAGGAACCTGCACAACCGGCTCAGCCAAGACACCTGCATTTTAAACATAAAATGAGTCCCTTGGGAGCCTTTATAGAACCTGGCAGTGCTGTGAGATAAGTGATCAGAGCTATAGCGTTGTGGTTGCAAGAATAATTTTATAAGTTCTGTCTCATCCACTCCAGACACAGGTAGGTGCATCACCAGCCAGGGCAGTAAGTGGGTTGCTCAGGGCCAGCAGAGTTTGTCAGTCATCAGAAGCTTTGACCAAAACAGGACTTGTCTGTGTTTCCACTGATGATGGTTTGTGGTCACCTCTCTACCCCCTGAGGAGCCTCGTCCAGGGACAAGCTCTCCTTAACTCCTCTGAGACTCGCAGGGCTTAGCTCTATTTCTCCCCTGCCTGCCACCAGCATGTTCTCCATCTGCTGCCTCAGCTTGGGTTTCTGATGAACACTGTGTGACGGAATGGCTCTTCCAGTAACATTTATGCCATTAGAGTCCACAGACCCATCCACGTCCCGCTCGTTAAATACATTTCCTTCAAAGGCTGGCAAACACTGGACAGCGTTAACTTTGCAAGCAAAACCCATGCACTCACCCAGGGGAGCTTCACTCTGCCCAAAGCACAGGAGAGAGTCCGCAGCCCAAGGATGAGACTACTTCCTTTTTGGTCAGAAGTTCCTGGTCACAATTGAGAATCTTCATTTACTGGCCACATAAATGCTACCTGACCATGAGGATGCTCGTTATTCCTGCTTTAGGGTGTTCAACATTGTACATGTCCAAGAGATCACTGAATTTTAGTCATCACCGTGCATCTCCTCCATGCTCCGACGTACTACATGTTGGCTGCAGAGCATGTACATGGGTAACAAGTGCTGCGTCAGCTGTTTCCCAGATGGGCCCTTTACTTTGTTTTCCTTACAACCTCTACCTTACAGATATCTTTTTTGCCCGCTCTCATTCTACTTATCTTTGCCACTTCTGATTTTATAAGCCATTCTGCACACCGTGAGTAGGGTCATGGGGCTGAGCACAGGGCCAGGATTCCCGCTCCAAGCCATCATGGAACTGTCCTTCACCTTTCCAGCGCTGCCGCTGCAGATGCCAAGCTGGGATGTTTAGTCAAGGGTGTGCTGCTCGCTCAACCTCCCTCTAGACATCAGTTTGCTGTGTCGCTGTCGTTTCTGGACTGCAGGTTTGTGCCGACTTGGAACTAGATATCTCCACTGACATCCCTAATAGTGGCCTTCTGCTCAGGTTTTACTTTTCCTCACCAGGGGCTCCGTGCTTTGGCTAGTATCTCTGCCTGCAGAAACAGGCGCTGCCGTTCAGTTGCAGCCTTTCCCATGCTCTCAACAGGTTACCACTGGCTGAAACCGCAGCATGGTCCAAGCACTGAGGGTGCAGTCCCGAAACACCCTTCCAAGGACCCCTCATCACCAAGAGGTTGATGAAGTTCCTGAAAGGTTGTTCAGGAAAACCCTGAGGAGACACAAATGTCTCTTTTCCCACTTGAACTTCATCAAAGACTCCTCTCTCACAATTGCCTCAGCTCTCTCCTAGCATGGCAAAACCTCCGACAGCTCTTCAAGCCTGCACAACACCCGGCCAGACCCCCTTGTCTGCTCCTGTAGAAGATGGAAAACGTTCTGCATCCCCTGGAGACGAACGGTTTGGGGGTTTTTTAGAGAAGAAGTATTCCAGCGCAAAATAAAAATATCACTGAAACACTGTTGGTGCCACAAAGTGTTTGGTGGGGTCTGAATCCCGCGAGAGGAACCGTGTAACTGGAGCCGATGATTAGATCAGTCTGTAAATCCTCTGGAAAATGTTTAGCCCCGATGTAGGGGCTGCAGCTTCGGGAAAGATACACACGAGTTCGTCACAAGCATAAGGTGCTTTTCAGCTTCTATTTATGGAGCAGCCAAAGGCACCCCTCTAAAAAAATGAATGTGCTTTGGTATTTGGATGTAGGGGATATTTCTCCATTTCTTAGTTCCTTGCTTTTTACTGGGACTGTGGAGGGGGTGGAGGAAAAAAAAAAAAGCTTTCCCAGTGCCTTTCTTCTAAGTGCTATGGTTGTACAGGATATGTCTACGTTTGGCTTGGGGCCTTTTTTCACGTTGACCTTTTTGTAACCCGAAAACTGTTTGGCTGGGGGCACAGGTAGGACGTCTCCGCTTCCCATCCATGCCCCGCGCGGGTCCCAGGTTTTGTATTCTGAGCCGAAGTCTGCTTCCAGTGGCTGCGGTGCAGACTCGTGCCAGGCGCTGGCTCTTTGAATCCCAACCTCCGGACTGTCAACATCCTCGTTTTGCCACCACGGCTGATGAGCCTCCCCTCGGTCACACTCCCTTCTGCTCTCTGCCCCTCTCCCTTTTCCCTCCTCTCCGCAGCGGTTTATTTGTGCTGGCATGCCTCATGCTGTGGGCTCCGTCTCAGATCCTCTTCCAATTCCCTCAAGGGGGTTCTGGAGATTTGCTACTCGCTTCAACATGCCCAAAAGCTGCTGCTCACACTCCAGCCTGGGCAGAGCATTTCATTTCAAATTACACCAACGTGAAGGGAGGTGCCTGTTGCTTCAGCTGTGGAGAGTATGGTGGAGTTTCAGCTCGGGAACAGGATGGCAGAAGGAAAGTGTGGGTACAGCTTTGTCTCTGTTTCATGGGTAAGGACTCATCTTTAAGGGCTTTGGTATCTAGGTCCGAGCCTTCCGTCTCACACGGCGCTTTGTGGCCAGGGCTTTAAGGCTTTAAGGTCAGGGGCAATGGCGTCAGCCCTGTGATGTGAAAGGACCTACCTACACAGCAGAAAAACCTTGCAGAGGCGGCGGTGCAGCCTGGATGCAGGGAGCACATCCCTCATGATGAGCAGCAGCACCGCATTAACAGCCGCAAGGTTGTGGTGTAACCAACCAGAGCCATCGTGCCAGATTGCAGGTCCTTTTGTTGGCGGCACCAGGCAAGAATCGCTAAAGAATCCGTTACAAACCCAAAGCCTGTCTTTCACTCACTCAGTACACTGGAAAATGCCACCAGCAAAACCAATTTGCCTCAGGAAGGTGTTTTTAAAGGAGTGGCCCCGGCGCTCAGGTCTCAGGAAGGGGGTGCGTGGTGTACAGGGAGTTATACATGGGCCAATGTCCCACCTGCTGCTTCTCCTGCCAACACCTCAGCTTGTGTTCTGCACTTCTGCTTGCATTCTCCCTCAATCAATGATTTTGTCAGCTCTCCAGGAGTGCCATTTTGTCATGCTGTTTGGGTGGTACATGGCCAGAACTGAGTCAGTGGCTTCATGGCCTCAGCCTTTGCCACTTCTTACTGCAGGGCAACAGACAGCAATGCAAGCTGTGACCTTCTGCACCAGTTATCCACAGGGGAGTGAAACAGCATGAAATAGAGTCCAGGGAATCCTGCATTTATTTCAGGTTCTGGTGGGAATGTGGTGCAATCGTTCTCCCCATCTTTGCACTATGGCTTCCTCTCAGCTGCCTGGTGTACACAACCCACTTGCTTTCACTCACATGCTTACACTCCATGTGTCCTGTCCCTGCTCTTCTGTACATCTCCATTAGGTGATGCCAGCCCCTCGTGTGTCCCCCGCCCCGGGTCATAGTGCTGGGGTAGGTGGGCGTTGGGGCACACTCAGGTATCTGGTCTATAAGAGGGCACAAGGAAAGGAGATGAGTGGCATGGCCTTGGGCTCATAGACAGGCAGATTAGGTTTATGTGGCCATTGCTGGTGGCTTCTGTATATTGACTGATGGAGACTCCAGGGTGGATTTGCAAGAGAAATTTCCGATTCCTTCCCACCCAACCATTAGTGTAACTTCAGGAACACGGTATTTTCTGATTTGAATGAGTCAAGGCTCGTTCTTACCTGCCAAGAAATAAATAACTCTCTGCTTGAACAAGAAGGAGCTTAACTTGCTCTCAGAGCAGAGAGTTTGATACACCATACATTGATCTGAGAAGAAAAGCATTACCTTCAGGAAAAGAGGGAGTATATTTTTCTGAACTAGAGTTAGTTCTATTGCCACTGAAGGCCAGTCTGCTTTGATAGATTGATTTCTAGGGACTTCAAAATCAGAGAGAATGTTGGATCTGGTCAATAGCTTAACAAAGAGTTTCAAGGAATACAGGCTTGGTTGACCCAGCCATGACCAGACAAAGGCCATTGTGGAAAATGTCAGTAAAACCCAGGGTGAAATAGTCCAGGTTAAGGATGAATCATCAAGAGTTAATGGCAGAAAGGACATTTATTTTGAAAAATCCTCAGGAGAAAAGCACTGACTTGCATGTGGCTTTAATTTTGAGTTGTTTGGCATACCTCTTTCTTACTTTGGGCTGAAAATACACCTAACTTAGGGTGTTTATCTCGCAGAACCTGTGACACATCATACATGGTGCACACAGGCATAATAATTACCAGAACATGCAGGCCTGTCCCAGGCCTTTTCCCCTGAAATGCATCCCAGGAGCTGTGCACGTTCGTGAAACGCTTCATGGCCCCTTGGTGCATCTTGGGCTGCGGTCGTGTTTCCGGCTCTTCCCCTCCGTGACAGCACAGGTGGCAGTGACCTCCACTACTCTTCCCTGCTCCCTTCCAGGACTCTGTCTTTGCTTGCCCCGAGCCTTTGCTGAAAGTCATTCTTCGGGCTGGAACTTTTCATGGCGGGTACTTGGGGCTGCTCTTGTTCTCATGCCGTTACTTCAATGCATCTGGCTGCCTGCTATAAGGAAGACGGGGTTCATAAGTAAGTTGTATTTTTATAATTAGTGTAATTATTAATATAACATTTCTATGTATGTCTGTCACTCTAACCTTAATGAGAGAGGCCGTACTGTCTGCCGCAGCACACCTAGGAGAGCAGCCAGACGGGCAGCCTTTCAAGGACGGTTTTGTTTGATCATTTGGGAAATTCTTACATCGCTGCAGGGAACAAAAAATAAAACCCCAAACATTTTAAGATCTCACAAGTGTCTTTAGCTTTGATTAGCATCAGAAGGACTTGGTACTATGGGCTTTCTGTCAAGGGCACTGCATAAATCCTTACAAACAAGCACGTGGTTAAGTGCTTTGCTGACTCAGGGCCAGAGCCCTTGGCAGCTCACTGGTGGAGCCCTCTCCTGCTCCTCGCTGCCAGGCACAGCGCTGGGAGGGAAGGAGGCCAGCGATGGCCTTCACTCAGAACTATATAGAAAAGCACAAGAGAGTGAAGCCAACCAACAGGTGATGGGAACACCTTGAGGAGGTGTTCTATCATCTTTATCCTGCTCCAACTACCTTCATGTCCCAGCAATTATATTTTTTAACAGAGCGGGCTGCTCTGCAGCATATATTTAGCAGATTGTGGCCATGACTAGAAGCAACGTTTGTCCTCATAGATAATGCATAGGGTAGGTAAAGAGCTGGGGTATGAACCATCTGACAGTAACTTGAAGATGACTACAGAGGAGTCCAAAACCCATCTGAACCCTGAACATCCAGACCACAGGCCTGGCAACCAGACCAGCAGGTGTACCTTCTTCTTCATACCCTGCCTTGAATCTTGTTAAGATGGAAGAAGGGAATTTGGCTATTTGGGCATCAGAAGAGGTGTCCAGGCCACACAGGAATTGCATTGGTGGATGACAGGTTGGCCATGAGCCAGCAGTGTGCCCTGGTGGACAAGAAGGCCAATGGGATCCTGGGCTGCATTAAAAGAAGCGTAGCCAGCAGGTCGAAGGAGGTGATCCTCCCCCTCTGCTCTGCCCTGCTCAGGCCTCACCTGGAGTCCTGTGTCCAGTTCTGGGTCCCCGGGACAAAACAGACAGGGATCTCCTGGAGAGAGTCCAGCAGAGGCCACAAAGATGATTAAGGGCCTGGAGCATCTCTCCTGTGAGGAAAGACTGAGTGAGCTGGGGCTCTTCAGCCTTGAGAGGAGAGGACAGAGGGGATCTCATCAATGTTTATAAATATCTGAAGTGTGGGAGACAAAGGAATATGGCCAACCTCTTTTCAGTGGCCTGTGGGGACAGGACAAGGGTCACAAGCTAAACCACAGGAGGTTCCTCACTGATGTGAGAAAGAACTTCTTCACGGTGAGGGTGACGGAGCACTGGAACAGGCTGCCCAGGGGGGTTGTGGAGTCTCCTTCTCTGGAGATATTCAAGACCCATCTGGATGCTGACCTGTGTGACCTGCTCTAGGGAACCTGCTCTGGCAGGGGGGTTGGACTCGATGATCTCTCAAGGTCCCTTCTAACCCCTACAATGCTGTGAATTTGTGAATCTGTTTGGCACAGGTTGGGTTCCCTGTGCACCAAGTAGGTGTTTCTGAGAGTGATCTCCCAGATAAAGAGATGAGAGAGCTGCAGCAAACACCTTTGAGTCCTGTTTAATGCAATGTACAGTGTATAGAAATAGCTTAAAGGATCAAAGCCCCTCTGCAGCTGCTTCTGGATGCAGTGAACACACAAAAGGACAATATCTGGACTACCTGGGCCCCTTTAAAAAAAATTAAATAATTCCCAACAGGGGATCAAACATCTGCATTAAAGTGAGAGACAAGACTGACCAATGACTGATTTCTCCAGGCAGGCTGTGGGAGTGTTTTTTTACACTGGCTGCTTATAGCTCTGTCCCGGTACTGTGAGCAGGGAATGGGGTGCACTGGCATCCCTGGAAACGGGGCACCAAAGGGCCAACAAGGAAGACGCTGTCAGCACCGTTGGAGCAGGGAGTGATTCATGGACTTGCAGCAGTCTAAGAGAGGGGAACAGATGACCAGAATCAGCATTTAATAAGTTTATTCAGCATCTTTTCAACACAGCTGCCTTATTGCTGCAACATTTTTCCATAGACCTGGAAATAATAACCTTTATTTAAGTGCTTATATTCAGCCATATCAGCACTGCATGTTCCAGCATTAAGTCTTTGAAAGGGATATTTGATACGAGATCATTATTTGCTAAGCCATCAGGTTCAAAAGTAGATTTTTGGAAACAGGCATGACCAGAGCTGGTTTTTGAAAGTGACCTGCAAACAGCATTTTTAAACTCAGCAGCTTTGTCTTTTCACCGTTCGCTGCCTCATATTCAGCTCATTCAGTTCATTTCTGAGCACTGATGTCCTCAGTCCTTGCTGTCCTTTCCCATGTGACCTTGCAAGACCCAACCAAGTTTCAGTAACAGTAATGTCTTAAACTATACCTGAGGGCTACAGTCAGGTCTCGCTTTTCCATCTTGCACATGCTGCAGTCAAGTACTCCAAAATAAAGAAAAGTGGATTTTGTTGCATTTTGCTGCTAAAAATAGAATCATGCAATCATACAATCATTTAGATTGGCAAGGACCCGCAAGATCACTGCTAAGCCCACCACTGACCTCTGTCCCTAAGCACTGAATCTCAATGTCTTTTAAATACCAAATACCTCCAGGGATGGTGACTCAACCTGGGCAGCCTGTTCCAGGGCTTGACAACACTTTCACTGAGGAAATTGTTCCCAATACCCAATCTAAACCTGCCTTGTTGTAACTTGAAGCCATTTCCCTCTGTCCAACCTCTTGTTACTTGGGAGAAGAGACCATCACCCATCTGGCTACAACCTCCCTTCAGGTAGCTGTAGAGAAATCTCTCCTCAGCCTCCTTTTTTCCAGGATAAATAGCCCCAGTTCTCTCAGCAGTTCCTCAGAAGACTTGTGCTCCAGACCTTTCACCAGTAGCCTCAGGTCCTTTTCTGCCTAGTGGTTTTCCATCCACTCTTCCCCAAGACTGTAGTGCTGCATGGGGTTGTTGAGATCCAAGAAGAGGACTCAGCTAGTTGAACCTCATCCAATTGGTTGAGGAACCTCATCCAATTGGTTGAGGAACCTCATCCTGCCCATTGATCCATCCTCTCCAGATTCCTCTGCAGAGCTTTCCAACCCTTAATTAGATAAATACTCTCACCCAAATGGAATTCACCTGCAAACTGACTGCAGGTGCACATGATCCCCTCATCCATATCACTTATAAAGACATTAAAGAGAACTGGCCCCAGCACTGAGCCCTGGAGAACACCACTTGTGACTGGCCACCAGGTGGATGCAACTCCACCACAACACTTTGTCCCAGCCATCTGGCCGTTTTTTTACCCAGTGAAGAGTACGCCCATCCCAGCTGTGAGCAGCCAGTTTCTCCAGGAGAATACTGTGGGAAATGGTGTCAAAGTTTCTACCTAAAACCCAGGTAGACAACATCCACAGCCTTTCCCTCATCCACTGAATGGTCACCTTGTCATAGAAGGAGATCAAGTTAGGCAAGTAGGACCTGTCTTTTGTAAACCCATGCTGACTGGGACTGATCTCCTGATTGTCCTGTATGTGCCATGACCTTCTATGGCACCAAGGTCAGACTTACAGGCCTATAGTTCCCCGGATCCTCCTTCTGGGAGGTTCACATTTATTAATCTCCAGTCAACTGGGACCTCCCAAATAGCCAGGACTGCAGATAAATGATGGAAAGTTTCATAGTGAGCATTTCCGTCAGCTCCCTCACTACCCTTGGGTGTTCCAATTCATCCTACATCTCTCCTCTCTTCCCCACAAGCCCCAGATGATCAGCAATAATCTGGGTTTCTTGAACCACAAAGCTTCTGACGTTTGGTCTCCTGCAGAGCTTTGCAGACAGCCGAGGTGTGATCCGTGGGAGCTGGGTGACGCTCGGGAGCCATGCGAGACTGGGGAGCAGCAGCGGGAGGGCTGCCATTGCCACCTGGCTGCCCTGATGCCGCAGGGACCTGGGGACAGCTCTCCCACCGGTGAGATCGTAGGGCACCCGACACCCACAGAGCGCTCCTGTACAACCCTCCCAGGGAAGTCAGCACAGAGAGGTCATTCTCGCACATTTTCTTCTCGTCCTTTTCCTCTCCGTGGGCAGGAGCGAGCTGTTCCTTGTCATCATCATCTCCCAGCCATGAGAGACACAGCCTGCTTGCTCCGCAGGCGGCAGGCCTGCCGTGGCCGGCACAGCGCCCAGCTCTGCCTGTCTCCACTCTACCCAGTGCCGAGGGAATTTTGGCTTGTTAGCGCTTGCTAGCTCTGGCATCCCAAACAAGGCCACGTCTTGTTTGCTGAGATGGCAGGTTCCTCAGTTAAACACCCTTTACAAAGATCTCTCTTGGTATCAGTCATTGCTGATGTGGGGCGCTGAGCTCCCCGCGAGCCACTGGAGTGCCAGCTCTGTCACTAGCGCACTGCCATGGGGCTGCGACCCAGAGAAAGGACCTACCTACACAAATATCAACGCAAAATCAGTGTCCATCTGGGAAAAACCCATCCTGCCTTCTTCACCTGAGGCTACATCCTGCAAATGAAATCCCAGACTTGTTTGTGCCAAATCCCAGCCGTCAAGACAGATGCTTTGCAAAGGGGAGTGCATCCTCCAGCCCCCTCCCCATCTCCTCTTGCCTTCCCACTCACTGCATTTCCTTCTATAGCTGTGATTTTTGCAATCAACCTCCCCCTGCCCCACCCAGAGACGCTAGCTGTGGGGCTTTCTGCCCCTCACAGAATCACAGAATCACAGAATGTCAGGAGTTGGAAGGGACCTTGAAAGTTTATCCAGTCCAACCGCCCTGACTGAGCAGGTGCCTAGATTAGATCACACAGGAACGCGCCCAGATTGGTCTTGAATGTCTCCAGAGAAGGAGACTCCACAACCTCTCTGGGCAGCCTGCTCCAGTGATCTGTCACCCTCACAGTGAAAAAAGTCCTCCTTATATTAAGATGGAACTTTCTATGTTCCATCTTGGAACAATTTCCCCTTGTCCTGACATTGGTCAAGGCCAAGAAGAGCCTGGATCCATCCTCCTGACAGACTCTCACTGCTGCCTGGATGGAGACCAACTCATCCTCAAGCAGGAGTTTCTGGTAATTCCTTGAAGACACAGAGGAAGCACAGCCCAGGCTTCCCCCACCATGGCTCCCCAGAGCCAGAGGCCCTTGTCACTATTTCCTCTGCCCTGGTACATAGAAAAGCCACGTGGAGGATGAAATCCCTGTGTCTGGTACCCTTGATGGTACCAGTGGTGGAAATCACTGGCTGTCCATCCGCAATAGGCTGCTGAGCAGCATCCTCTGCGTCTGGAGAGGTGCGAGGGGGAAAAAGCCCGTGACCTCGAGGAGACAGAAGGTTTTTCTGGTCTGGTCACCTTCGCATCATGGTCCTCCCCTTGCTCAGCAGCTCCGCTTTCCTCTCCAGTCGCTCAGCTGTTCATTTCCAGGGTTTTTTTAAAGGTCCTTAGTGCTGCATGACAACGGAATAAGAGCAAACATGGGTGACCAGAACCGGACTCGTGTAACGCAGCCCATGAGAGCATCGTTGGGCTGGCAACTCCCATACTGTTCAAACAGGCAAGAGAGAGGCATATCCTCACTACCAGAGATTAGGCCAGACAGATCACTTATTGGATCACTTATTGGTGAGAGGGACTTGGGGGTCCTGGTCGACAGCAGGATGACCATGTGCCAGCAGTGTGCCCTTGTGGCCAGGAAGGCTAATGGCATCCTGGGGTGTATTAGAAGGGGGGCATCCAGTAGATCGAGTGGTCCTCCTCCCACTCTACTCTGCCCTGGTGAGACCTCACCTGGAGTATTGTGTCCAGTTCTGGGCCCCTCAGTTCCAGAAGGACATACAACTCCTTGAGAGAGTCCAGTGCAGGGCCACCAAGATGATTGAGGGAGTGGAACATCTTCCTTATGAGGACAGGCTGAGGGAGCTGGCTCTCTTCAGCTTGGAGAAGAGGAGACTGAGGGGTGACCTCATTAACATTTATATAAAGGGTGAGTGTCAGGATGGATCCAGGCTCTTCACAGTGATGGCCAGTGACAGAACAAGGGGAAATGGTTCCAAACCGGAACACAGAAAGTTCCATCTTAATATAAAGAGGAACTTTTTCACTGTGAGGGTGATGGATCACTGGAACAGGCTGCCCAGAGAGGTTGTGGAGTCTCCTTCTCTGGAGACATTCAAGACCAATCTGGACATGTTCCTATGTGATCTACTCTAGATGATCCTGCTTGGACACGGGGGGTGGATTGAGTGATCTTTCAAGGTCTCTTCCAGCTCCTAATATTCAGTGATTCTGTGATAAAGTAAAAGAAATTGTGTTTCAACTGTGAGTATTGCTGGAGAAAACTGAGAGATAACCAACAATGAAGACACCATTAGAAGTCTATCAGTTGTTTGAGCTCGATGATCTACTAAATGTCTTTAACTAGAAATGAACTTGGACCTTCTGGACATTATAAAATAAGCATCTGTACACCCTTAAATACCAAACACAAGCAAAACCAGGTTAGAGTTTTAAATGCCAAAAAGATAGTGGGGCATCGGTTTTGGAGAGCTGTTACAAGCAGCTGGGGCCAGGGAGGTAGATTGTATCTTTAGACTCCCACAAGGAGTCTAAAGTCTTCTCAACAAGGTTTTGCAAATGATTTAAATACCACAGGCACCGACCAATTTGCTCAAGGAATGATGTCTGTGATTCAGCGCTGTTGTCCTTCCCGGCAACTAATGGCCCTTTGTGAGGCATTTTCACGTGCAGCACCAGAATTTTACCATGCAAGGCGAGGCCAGGCTCTACCTCAGGTTTATCTGGCTAATGTGTAACTGCCATTAGCAGAGCAGCAGTAAGTGCTGCTTTGGGACTTGTGGACATCCCTGGCTCACATTTGATGACACCAAGGTTGCCCAAAAGCTGCCAGCACCGGCATGAAGCAGACAAAACACTGTGAAGCTCAGTGCGCAGCATGCTCCCGCGGCGCAGAGGGACCTCGGCTGGGATGGAAATGCTGCTCTAACCCTCCCCTCTGCAGGCATCATGCCTAGAGCTGGGCTTTGCCTCCTGCCTGGAACCACCTGCATGGAGACGGGCTGCAGTGTGGGGTGGGCAATGAGAGTGGGAATCCTCCAGCCTCTGAATGACTGGGTTCCTGCTCCCAGGCAAAGCTCCTCCGCAGGGTCGGAGCCCATTGCTGTGGGGCAGGGTGGGTGAATTCCTTCTGGTTCTTGGGTTTGTGTATGGTGGAACTCAGGATCTTGTGGTCATCAGGAACACCATGTGCCAGGCCGGCTTCTCACAGGGGCCTTTTGGAAGAGTAGGACCTGCTCATTTTTCTTTCCTCTGTGTGTGCGAGCGGGCGCACAACGTGCAGGTGTGAGTGTGTGTGTATGCATACATACAAATAAGGCCTAATAATATGATTAAATTAATTCCTCCTGTTGCTATGGGAACACACACTTACTACTGCACTGAGCGTGTGCAGCAGAGGTCGGTGATGATGGAGAAGATCTTCGGGCTTACCTTCTAACACAGTTCCTTTTTCAAAGCAGACCAGGAAAACAAATGGTCCATGGTGCCTGAAGCACAGATGTGCAAATCAGGAATCAGAGATCTTTTCCCAACTTGCAAACGAACCAATCTTCACACCTAATATTAGCAAGTCCCACCTGGCTGGGCAGCCTGCACCTAGGGCTGGTTCCCAAGGAGATGAGTGGCAGGGTGGCACAGGAGGCATCTCAAAACACCTCTTTCAACAGCTCTGAGTGATTCATCAAGGTGGGGGAGGAAAAACCTCATTCCCAAAACCCAGACAAGGAGTAGAGGCTTGCAGGGAGCTAAGGATCACAAAGTCACGCTGCTCCACCCCAGGCAGGCTTTGCTTGAGGACTAACAGAACTCTCAACTCTGTGTCCCCATGCTGGACCACAAATGTGCACACAACTGTACCCAATGACGGACATAATTTTGAAGGCATCATGGTCCAAAAGTTCTGGTGGTGAGGAGCCCTCTGTATTGACCAGCACCCCCTTCTCTATGCTGGGAAGTCTCACAGCAGGAACCTCCTCTTCCTCCTGCACCCTATGTGGCCCAGAGAACATTATTTACCCTCCAACTTCCCTGGCAGGGCCACCTTCCAATACCAAATCCACTGGGTGGTCAAATCAAATAAGGGTTTTGTGACTGAAGATCTCCCTGCGGTGCACAAGTTGTTGCCCTCTTGCTGAGATGGACAGGTCACCTCTGGGACATTTACTTCATTTCCATGGTCATAGCAGCTCTATGAGTCATCTTAGGAGAAAAAACTTTTTTCCTTTCTTTAGATTTCAAGTCCAAATCTGAGCATGGTGCAGCTCACACCCAGAAAGCAGCCCCCCACACCAGCCAGGCAGTGTGAACTGGAGCCAGGACACTGGCCACCACTGCCTGCTGTGGGATATGCATCCTGGAGTGTATTAGAAGGGGGGTGACTAGTAGGTCAAAGAGGTCCTCCTCACCATCTATTCTGCCCTGCTGAGACCTCACCTGGAGTATTGTGTCTGGTTCTGGGCCCCTCAGTTCCAGAACGACATAGAACTTCACGAGAGAGTCCAGTGCAGGGCCACCAAGATGATTAAGGGAGTGGAACATCTTCCTTATGAGGACAGGCTGAGGGAGCTGGGTCTCTTCAGCTTGGAGAAGAGGAGACTGAGGGGTGACCTCATTAACATTTATATAAAGGGTGAGTGTCAGGAAGATGGATCCAGGCTCTTCACAGTGATGGCCAGTGATAGAACAAGGGGAAATGGTTCCAAACTGTAATACAGAAAGTTCCATTTAATTTAAGGAGGAACTTTTTCACCGTGAGGGTGATGGATCACTGGAACAGGCTGCCTAGAGAGGTTGTGGAGTCTCCTTCTCTGGAGACATTCAAGACCAATCGGACATATTCCTATGTGATCTACTCTAGATGATCCTGCTTGGACAGGGGTTATGGATTGAGTGATTTTTGAGGTCTCTTCCAGCTCCTAATATTCTGTGATTCTGTGATGTTTGCGGGGACACTTTTGTTTTGAAGGGCTTTCCCTGTTCCGCCGCTGCCCGCCTTGGCACGCTGAGAAGGCCCTTGTACTCTGAAGAGGCTCGGGTTGACTTACGCTGTGCTGGCTGCGAGCAAGGTGTGAGCTGGCCGAGACCGTGTCATTGTGATGAAAATGATGAGGGCATGCAGGAGCTGGAGGATCTCGGGCATAGCGCTCCTTCCACACAGTTGGATACTCAGCAAACAACCAGTTGTCAGCCCATAAACCTCACAAAATACCATTAACCCCAGCCAGTCTCAGGACAAAAAATATGACACATTTTGGCTCTAGCTCCCGTCTAGTTTCATTTTGCTTCATGTTTTTTCTCATTTTCATAGTACTTTGGATGAGGAGGGACCATCTGTCTGAGCCCCATGTGAGCTGCACCCCATGGTCAGCACCACTTTTTAGGGTGAAAAGGAAGAAAAGGAAAACCTTTGCTGCGTCACCCCAGAGGAAAGAGCTGGCCAATATCCTTGAGATCCTTGAGAAGAAGGTGTAAAAGCACCTTGATGGTGGTTATAATAATAATAAGACTAATCCAGCTGTGCTGTAGGGAAGAACAGTTCCTTAGGCATTATTTTGGAGGCAAAAGACCCACTGTATCTGTTGCAGGCAAGCAGCTGAAGCCTTGACACATGAGGTCAGAAGCACATCGCTCTAGTGCAGAAATGCAGAGCCCTGAGGAAAGGTGTGAGGCAAATCCAGAGCTGGAAGGACTCTCTAACTCAGTGCAGACACCCACACTCATCCAGTTTAATCCTACCCATCCCTCCACACTCCTTGGGGCCTGGCTTATCATGTACCTTTAAAATCATTATTAATTTCCATTTTTAACAGAGAGTTTTCTGATCCAAAACTTACAGACCGATCTGAGTGATGTCCAGGTGGCACCAGCATTTCCACCACCACGGTCACGTACCCAACCGCTGCATCACACTTTGGAAAACCTGGCATTTTAAAGCCCTAAATATACATCTGAGTGGTTGGTATTGCATTCTGTTTGCACAACATAAATGTCAACAGAGCCTGGCCAGGGGTACCTAGGCAACAGCTAATTTTGAGGTCAGTGATTAACTCTTCTTTGTCAGAACTTAATTTACCACCAAATTATCTCTAGCTGAATATAGCAATTTCTGGATTTAAAAAGGCCTTCTTGCTATTTTTAGATGCTGGAAACCGTTATTATTGGTGGTAAGTGATGTTTGCTGCATTTTCTCCTGGTTGAAATACTGATGTTCACGAGGAGAGCAGTCTCTTGGGGAGGCTGCCCCCCTACTCTGGCATTCCCAAGACGAGGAACCGGAGGCTGAGCTCAGCTGCTGCACACCGTGCTGCTGTGCTTGTGGCCATAGCAGGGAGCAATTGATTTTTATTTTTTATGGCACATACACACTCTTCCTTGATTAGATGAAAAGTGGATGCTTCCAATTAGCACATATATCAACAGCTTGGTGAAGTATCGACACTCGACTTGCATCTCGCTCCTTCCCCAGACCACTTTTCTACCTTCAGCTCTTCAAACTCCTTCCTTTTTTTTATGAACTTCTAGCTCGTGACTCAACACATAAGTTGGAGTTTAAAGCTCTCTATATTCCATCACTGTGTTTCAAATCCATTCAAACCCATCTCATGGGCCTATTTGGAGATAATGGTGACAACCTGGTAGTGTGTATTAAAAGGTCTTTATAGCAGTCACCTCAGGAAAAAGGTTCCTCTGCAGGGATTACAGCAATTCATCCTTTTGCCTGGAAAGCTACTCATTTGTGATTGACATCAGTGGAAGCATTTGTTTGGAGGGGCCCAGACCCATGGGTATGACACCACTGGGCTCTGGCCTTGCATCTGGAGCTGCCAAAACCAGTATGTGCTCCCCTGAGGGGCAAGGAGGAGGGCAGTGGGCTGGGCATGAGGGTGATGGGCTTTGCTTGCTGCCAGAACCTGGGCACTGCTTTTCCCATGGATTTTTCTGGGAGATGGGACCATCCCAGCCCCTGTGCTCTTGCCCTGTATGCACCCTGCAACGCTAACAACTTCAACCTTCCCACCCTTACCTTTGGTGTATTTTTATATTCAAGCTGGCACCACCAAGGGAAAAAAAAAGTTAAAAAAGGTTTTCTGAGAAGTCACAATTCTCTTTTACTGCCACAGTGAAATAATCCCAGTTTTGTTTCTTGCTGGCAGGGACTCAGGCTGTTGAGCAATAACAGGCTTGTTTTGAAGTCACTTTAATTTGTTCTCTTAGAAGAAATGTCTTTGCTGAGTGTTGTCAAGCTGGCATGTAAAGAAATATGACTCTATATTTGCATCTGGAAGACTCAAATAGAATATGCAAAGCACTAAACATTATAATAATATGGGTATGCATATGTAGATGCCATTGGTTTAAACCTGAGTAATTAATGTCACTGGGTAATGTCTAATTTGATGTATATTATATTTGGATGGGATGAAAAGATTTGTGCCCGTGATGTCAAACTCCCATGCCAAGCACCCCAGGACAACATTCCCACTGGTGGGCAGAGACCTCATTCTCTCCCCACACCGTGCCCCCATGCTGAAGGCACAGCTTGCCCCCTTGCAATAGCTCTTTGCCCACTTTCTTGCCATTAATGTACAAGACCCTCTTTTATCTCCTGTGCTTTTTCAGAATTTTCTGTTCTCTGGGGTTTCTTATAGTTTAGTGACTTGAGCCCACCTGGTGTTTCTTGGCTTCCACCTTGTAATTAGGGAGGTTAGGTGTAATTAGGGAGTTGAGCCCAGCTTAGTTAGATTGCCTATGGAGATGAGACTAATTATATCACCAGAGTTTAAAGGGCAATTTTAAGGCATTTTTAAGGCGAAACTGGAAACATACCTATCAAGGAGAACTCAGGTGTAGTTGATTTTGTACTGAGCTTGTGTGGAGATGTACCAGAGTAAGCACAGGAAGGAAACCTTGCCTACAGCATCATAGGGTGTGTGAGGATGGGGACTGAGGTCCTGCCTCAGAGGCGGTGTCTCTCTGTCACTTGAAGTGACTGCTTAATGCCATACAGTTGTTGGCCCAAATTCTTGGTAGGGCATGCAGTTAATTTATTCTTGTGGGAGATGTGGAGCAGAGAATCAGGCCTCCCCAGCCATGGGGTCTTGTTCACTAGTCACCAGGCAAGTACCTAGAGGGCTGTGTCTGGATAAACATCCTCTCCTAGACACAGAAAAAAATGATGAATAAGCCCTGTTCAGGTCTTTAAAATCAAGGACATGGCTACCAATTGTCAGGAGAGAGCTGTAGTGCAGATCCCTCTCGGTCAGAGGGGCACCTCTGCTTCCTCAGCATGTCCCTCTGGCCAGCTCCACGGAGGTCAGGGATGAGCTTATTCCCTTTTCCATCTGGATCCTATTTTGAGCTCTACCTGCTCAAGGCATCCTCAGCATTAGGACTCCTGGCTTAGAAGTAGGTGGGGTTTTTCCTGTTTTGTGAGAGGCATGTACCTTATTGCAGTTCTCCAAGCTCATTATAGGGAATGAACCACTTCTGTGCTGGAAGCAGGAAAATTGCTCGTGGGTGATGACAGGGCTGTCATCTTGCCATTTCTGAGGCAGCAGTTTCAGAGGAGGTGGGCATGGCGATTTATTTTTAGCTTGCATTCTAGTACCTGGAAAAATTTTCCTCAGACTATTAACTTTAATGAAAAAGTCAGATCTACACCCTCCTGTGTAGTAACTAACCAGCAACTTACAGGATCATGTGAAACAACACAACATTTTAGTGAAATATATTTGCAGCTTCTTTTTACAAAGCTGCAAAAAAAAGCATATTGCTCAGGTAAGCTGGGGGCTTCCTCATTTGGATGTGCAGAAAAGCCCTTGAACAATTTAAAGGCTGGTTTGAAGCCATTTAAAAACTTGAGCAACAAGGTTTTGGAAAGGTTTAAATGAATAAAAAAAATAAAAGACCTTGTTCCACTGCACTTGATGACACATATAACAATGAATGTCTGTTGTCACTGCTGATTTCTTTCCATCAATAGAACAAGCCCAGCAAGGAAGGAAAAGTTGCAAAATATGTGTATTCAGCTTCACTATATTCGTCACTAATCTCTAGAAATAGCCCAGAGGCTATCTGTTTTAATAAAGGTAAGCAATGACCGTGCCTTTCCTAATGAACTCTGTACAAACCCATGTGCTGCTCTTTCAGCATCTCGGTGTCTCCAGCCATCACTATTCCTTCAGAAGCTAAGGCACATACATTGGCTCAGCCTGGCTGGCTGGTGGAAGTGGGCTGTGGGCAGATGTGGAGGTTACTAAGCTGATGTGTACATCACTCTCACAGTCAAGGAGTCCCTTCCAAAAGATGATACGAAAGCTCAAGCACCTAAAAAGAAGTAAATGCCTCTGGGCGGGCAGTGAGCACTCGGAAAGAGGCACATCCCAGGGATGAGGGAGTGTCTCTGCCTGACTAAGCTTGCAAAGTCATAGCTGCATCAAAAACTCGTCCTGTCTGAAGTGAGGGTGGTAGGAGGAGAAGGGCTCAGAGACTGGGACCTGTCAGCCACAGGCAGAACCAGCAGCTACCGAAACCATGGGATGGGGCAGGGAGAGGGGACGCTGGCTGGGAATCCTACTCCACAAGGGAAAAGGGCTGGAGGAAGATTCTTGCTTTAAAGTGGTGTGAAGTCCTTTGAGAGCCAGAAGTGAAAGCTCAAAGCTGTGTTCGCTATGCCGCTGTCTATTTTTCTGTGCATACCCACATTTACATTTTCTTCTCACTGGAAAGGAAATGCATGACAGCTCCAACCCTGCAGGTTTCAACCTAAGGTTTGGTCTGACGGTCATCCCTGACGAGAAGTTTGTCTCTAGGTTTCCACTGGCAATCCAGAGAACCTGTCCAACGCACCCATAAAATCCTTTGGAGAAATGCAGCTTCGTGAACATGACAGAGCAAACGAGGGTTTTCGTCCCACACACGTGCTAGGAAAAGCGTGGTAGTTGTGTTCACATGGTTTTGCGTTCCCACGTAGCCTTCCTGTGCAAACGAAAGGGACCTCCCAGACACACGGGCTGTTGTACAGACTGGACCATACCTGCATGAGGGACAGAGCAGCCAAGCCACCAAAGGCTCCTCAAAGAGGACCAATGGCACCACAAGTGCTCCAATGAGAAGCACCATCAGGGACCACGTGGGAAACACAGTGTGCAGCGGAGAAACGGGGCTGTGTGGGAGGATGCAGTTCAAAACCTAAATGGTGCCTGAACCCCTCTGAGGTTTATGTCATTAGTAGGTTTCGCAATACAGCCTGTTTGCAGGTAGACACCTGTCTAAATCTGAAGGATCAGCCAGGGGGTATCATTAATGAGGACCTAGTCATCGGTGACACCAGGTGATGAGTCTGAGTTCACCAAGTCAGGGAAATTATAAACTTCGGATCGCTGAGCGTTTAAAACATCTTTTCACGCCAGCTGCATAGAAATCTCTGAAATGTCAGTGCTGGTTAGCTCACCATCTGTGCTATCCCCTCTCCTTTCCCCTCCTCCCGCCTTTAGTTTAAGGCTCCTTTATGCTGCCAGAAGAAAAATGACTCTTCAATATTTTCGGCGTGTTGTTGGAAAGATAAATTTTGAAGTAGGTTGTTGGGATTTTTTTTTTTGGTTCCTACTTGTGCTATGTAAAGCACATTTAATAATACTTAACATTTACTCAGCCTACTTATTAATCATTAAAGAATACAAACTATCAAAATAAACCATAGTTAACTGAAATTAAGTAATCACATATTCAAATTACATTGCAATATTGCTCAGCTCTCCAAACAGATGGAGAAGTAAAGCAGGGAGTTTTTAGATAATTTATTTCAGCAACTTTTAAATTTTGTTGCTGCTTAATTTTCAGAAATTTACAAAGATAATTACCAAGCTATATATCATACGCTGTGCTTAGGTACGCACAGCTGAAACATAGCTTTTTTTATTTCTATGTTCTCCCGTGAGATCTGTGGATCCAGTCTCAGCTAGGAAGCCAAGAAGAAAACATCTTGCTGGCAGCACAGGAGGTCTGGCCAGACTTGTCTCTCCACGGCTCTGTGTGGTCCCATGGCAAAGGAGCGTGGCTGTCAGATGCCAGCTCGTAGCTAGCGAATCCTCTTTTCCCCACAACCAGTGAAAATTAAGAGGAATGCAGATGGCTCACTCTTTGTTGGAATTGCTGGTGCAAGAAGCTGTAATAAGAAGATAAATGGCCTCTGATAACACCCCTGGATATATATAAAGGAGGTGTAAGCATTTTACAAAGTGTGGCACTTGTCACTAACCCTGCCAATTGATACTTGGCAGTAGGAGGGAGACGCACAGTGCTGCTCCTGAGGTCTGTAAGAGCCTGACATGGACTGTAAGAGCATCCTCCTCTAGAAAGGGGGAAAGTCTGGAGAAATGCAGGGACCAAAAAGCTGGAGGAACTTGGAAAACACTTGACAAGAGGAAGTGAAGTCAAGCTGGACACATGCATCTCCCTTCAGGGGCAGACTTGACGCTTGAGCTATTCTTTCAGTGAGTGAAATATGTGCCAACAGGTAAAGGGTGTGAGACTGTAGTGGCTCATGGGTTAGAAGATCTTCCCACACTTTACTCGGAGATCCTAATGCTCTCAACCAGGTTTCGCCACACATGAAATGACTTCTACCTTGATAGGATGGGATATTGAAGGTTTCAGTTAAGGAAAAAGTACTTGAGGATAAAACATATAATGTTCATGCTATTTCAAAAAGACCTGCCACTTACTCATTTCCCTGAGGTAATAGTTGGTCAAAGATGTGACCAATCACCTTCCACACCACATTGCAGTACTAGAAAGCAAATAAACCACACGTTTCTGTCCCTGCCATAGAGATGCCACAAAACCACTGCCAATTGTTTGGTTTCATAGTGGAACCCAGCTGGTTCATGTTGCTAAAACTGACCTGATAACTTTCAATGGCACCATTTTTAATCCATTCCGAAAAAATGTTCTGAACAATTTATCTTCAAAGCCATTTTAATTAACATTGAAATAAGCCACCTTTGTTCAGAGGCCAGAGTGGAGGATTTCCTCTGAGAAAGTCCAAAATTTTACTTTATCTTGGATTTTACTTTACTTTCTTTTGCTGTGCTCTGTGGCACTGGGATTCTTGTGGTCTCAGTCTTAAGCCAAGATATCTTCGATAACTAACCCATTCTCTGCTTGGCAAAGGAAATAAGATAACACTGCGGTTTTGCTGCAGTTACAAATGCTGTTGCAATGCTTGGGTAGGCATAGGACAATGTATGGGCAGTGGGACACCTTGAAGGACAAGGGTCTGCAGGCACAGGTTGCAAGAAAGTCCAACCAAATAAAAGGAAAAAACCTTTACAGTTGAGGGCAATGTACAGGCAGATGTTGCCCAGAGAGGCCTTACAATCTCCTTCCCTGGAGGTATTCAGGCTTGCCTGAAGAGGAAAATCTTTACACAGTTGGTGGAGTCCATGCTCTAAGCAAGTGGTGAGACCAGAGAGGTGCCTCAGAGACGACCTCCATGGGTCCCTTCCAAACGGGACCTTTCTGAGATGGGTGTTTCAGAAGTCCTGGGGAAGAATGGCTGTGGATGTTTGCAGAGATACAAAGTGTCCACAGCTCACCTTACAGTGTTTAACCTGCAGGAGGAAGTAGATGGGGACAGATACTATGAATGGGGACAGTAATTCTCATTGACTAATGCCCACCTTTTACCCCGGCAGTCCCTGCCTGCCTGCTTTGTTGGGACTGCCCAAGGCAGTAAATACGTTTTCTTCTAATGATTTTTTTTTAATTGTGTCTAAATGGTTGGCATGCTGTTCCTGTAACTGAAAGGCTGTTTTATTTCCACATTCTCTATATCAGCAGTTACAGAACAGACTGTAACGAACTTTAGCTGCAAAGGGGGAGCTTGAGGTTGGGTATTAGAAGAGGTTCTTTCCTGAGAGGGCGTTTGGGCACTGGAACAGGCTCTCCAGGGAAGTGATCACAGCACTGAGCTTGGCTGATGAGCTCAAGAAGCATGTGGACAATGTGCTCAGTCCCACGCTCTGACTTGGCTGGTCCTATGGGGAGCCAGGAGTTGGACTTGATGAGCATTACAGGTCCCTTCCAACTCAGGAGATTCTGTGACTCAAACACACTCTCTCGGGGGGAAGGAGGCCCGGAGAGGAAGGGGGCACCTTTTGGCTTGTCACCTTAGTGCCGGAAAAGCCAGGTTGCTGCAGATGGAAACTACCTGCTGCCCATGTTTGCCAGACACTGCCCTTGGCAGCCATCAGTGTGAGACAGTTATCCATTACTTCGTTGGTCCATGCGCTTCAGAGAGGAAACGCATCAGCTGGTGGTGAAACTGAGGTTGGGACATGGAGCGAGCCCAGGCAATTGAATCTTCTCTGGTTTGGGCTTATCGTTTCGGGGGGCCTAGGGACGAAGTGCGGGTAGACATATTGTTACCCCAGGAGCGTGTACTCTTGGAGGGGCTGAGCGCGAAGAGGGTTTTCATGGCGCTACTTGGCAGCGCTTTCATTCTGTGGTGTGGGAAGCGCCCTGCCGGGCTCTGAGCCATTACGGCAAGCGCCGTATGAACATAAACCTCCCGTGTTCTCCTGACAAAGGCGCTGCGGACGGAATTCAAAGCGGGAAAAGCTACTGCAGAGCGGGTGAAAAGCAGCCACGGGAGAGGGGAAAGGGGAGTGGAGGGGCGGACGAGCTCTGCTCCCGGCCGGCAGCCACAAGGGGCCTTCGCTCGCTCCTTCTCCGCTTCTGTCCCCAGGCAAACCCTCCGGCTCCGGGGCCGTGCTGCGCCCCGGGCTGGGCCCGGAGCCGAGCGGGGAGCAACGGCCGGTGACGACTCTCCTGCCTCAGCGCCGCGGAGCGACCTGGCGCGCCTCACTCCCCTGGCCGGAGACACCCTCCCCTCACACANCTGCCCCCGCACAGCCGCGGCCGCCCGGGCGGCGATGGAGGCATCGGCGGCCCTGAATGAGAGTGGAGCGGCCGCCCCGCGGTTGCCGTCCGGCGGCAGCAACGCCTCACTGGAGCTGGCGTCTCGGACCCCCGCGCCCGCCGCCCTCAACCCCTGGGACGTGATGCTCTGCGTCTCCGGCACCGCCATCGCCTGCGAGAACGCTCTGGTGGTGGCCATCATCTGCTACTCGCCCGCACTGCGCACCCCCATGTTCGTGCTGGTGGGCAGCCTGGCCACGGCCGACCTCCTGGCCGGCCTCGGCCTCATCCTCAACTTCGTTTTCCAGTACGTGATCCGCTCCGAGACGGTCAGCCTGCTGACGGTGGGCTTCCTCGTCGCCTCCTTTGCCGCCTCCGTGAGTAGCTTGCTGGCCATCACGGTCGATCGCTACCTCTCCCTCTACAACGCCCTCACCTACTACTCGGAGAGGACGGTGCTCTGCATCCACACCATGCTGGCGGGGGCCTGGGGGGTCTCCCTCTGCCTGGGGCTGCTGCCTGTCCTGGGCTGGAACTGCCTCCACGACCACACCGCCTGCAGCATCGTCAGACCCTTGACCAAGAGCAACGTGACGCTGCTGTCCGCCTCTTTCTTTCTCATTTTCCTCATCATGCTCCATCTCTACATCGAGATCTGCAAGATCGTTTGCAGGCATGCCCACCAGATAGCCCTCCAGCAGCACTTTCTGACTGCTTCACACTATGTAGCCACCAAAAAAGGAGTCTCTACCCTGGCGATCATCCTCGGGACTTTTGGAGCCAGCTGGCTGCCTTTTGCCATCTACTGTGTAGTGGGGGATCCTGACTACCCTTCCGTGTACACGTACGCCACGCTTCTACCCGCTACCTACAACTCCATGATCAACCCCATCATTTATGCCTACAGAAACCAGGAAATCCAGAGGTCCATGTGGGTGCTCTTCTGCGGCTGCTTTCAGGCTAAAGTGTCCTTTCGCTCCCGGTCCCCCAGTGATGTTTGAGTGACTTTTCTCTCTATCATATTGCACCAAGTGACAATCTTCCCAGTGAACTATCACAGTGCCTGTTCTAAACTTCAAACTACGTCGTGAAGTCATTGGAAACATGCTTAAGTATTAGCACTTTATACATGTTTGTATCTCTGGGAGTGGTTCGGGGTATGGAGTTTTGGGTTCTGTGAAAAAAAATCGTTTTAAAAAAGTGGTTGTATATAAATTTGCACATCACATTTGTAAAGTGAAGACATTCCGATACCGCTTGGTTATAGCACCTTATTTCTAGCTGCTGACCTGCCAAAACAGTGTTGCCTTTCTGAAGGGCAGAGAGAAAGAAAGTTGTGTTTGTGCTGTATTTGTATGTGTGTATGTATGTGTGTTGGGGGGGAGTGTACGTACGTATGTATGTATGTATGTATGTGTGTGTGTGTGTTGTCTATACTTTGCTGCACAATATTGATAAATTATAACATTTTGTATATGAATAAAAACATGTAAGATGTCATATAACTTGGTGTGTTTAGATGCTTTTAAGAAACAAGAGAGCTGCCAAATGTGCCAGTTGAGCAAAGTCCCTTTGTTTACTTTTGAAAGCTCTCTGTGCAATTCTGCCTAAAGAGATCATCATTCACTATGGAGATGAAATACTGCACCAAGAAAGGCACCTTCCTGCTCGCTTGTTTGTTTGGTCTCTTCTTTAGTATGGGAGAGTAACAAAGAGCACAAACTCCTTTTTATTCTCCAGCAACCAAAGAAACAAAAAGCCCGGTCAAATAGCCTGCTAATTACAGTTATTCACCAGGTTTTCAGTAGCTTTCATCTTCAAGTTATAAGTTACCCCTTTATGATAATGCTCCATTAACAAGTTCTCAAACTGAGGAAAATTGAACTCTAAACTGGGGTTGTTTTTTATTTCCTCTTTTAGACTAACATTGGAGGGGGGAGAAGGAAGAAAAAGTCACAGCCTTCTTCCTAAAAACTTGAAAAATGACACAATGAATTTGCCTTCCTTATCATCTACAGTTCTGAGGGCAATCTGAATTATTTCTCCACATTTTTTTTTTACTTTGTGCTGTAGAAAAATCATGTAAGTGCATCTTTTCTGTCTGCTTGTCTCAGAGCAGCATACAGTAATTTTGATAACCCCACAGTTCAGTGACTTCAAAGAGCCCATCAGAGGTCAATGTTGTTCAGACACTGCAAAAACTTCTTCACTCAGGTTGTAATTCACAGGCGACTGACTGACTCAGAGCCATAACATATGTGTCAGGTTTCAGAAGCAATGTTACTGCTTATTTATTTATAATTACACTACATTTACACCCTGGTTATGTTATAGTGTATCACCATCATTTCAATTTGTATTCCAGGGCTGAAACATTACTTTTATGTGCATGTTACCCTACAAAAAGTGTGGCTTACATGTTTCCCAGTTATGGCTGGGCAGTGCATCAAGCTTTTGCCTGCTGAGGCCACAAGGATCCAAAAAGCCTCAGTGAGGTTGTGAATCAGTAATGCTGTGTTTATGGGAGTGGTAGTGCTCACGGATCCACAGAACTGATTCGCAGACTGGTAGGGGTTGTAAGGGACCTCTGGAGATCATCTAGTCCCATCCCTCGCTAAAGCAGGATCACCTTGAGCAGTCTGCACAGGATCATGTCTAGGTGGGTTTTGAATATCTCCAGAGGAGCCTCCACAACCTCCCTGGGCAGCCTGTCCCAGTGCTCTGTCATCGTCACAGTGAAGAAGTGTTTCCTCACATTCAGACAGAACTCCCTGTATTCCCGTTTGTGCCCATTGCACCTTTTCCTGTCACCACTGAGAAGAGTCTGACCCTATCATCCAGACATCCAACCTTTAGATATTTATCATTAGATATTATTTATTTTATTTAGATTTTTTTTTAGATATTGATCAGATCCCCCCTTGATCTTCTCCAGGCTGAAGAGTCCCAGCTCACTCAGCCTTCCCTTATATGAGAGATGCTTTGGTCACCTACACCATACTTGTAGTCCTCTGCTGGACTCTCTCCAGTAGTTCCCTGTCTTGAACCGGGGATTCCAGATCTGGAGACAGAACTACCGATGTGGCATCACCGGTGCAGTGTAGAGCAGGAGAAGAATCTCCCTTGACCTGCTGGCCATGCTCTTTTCAACGCCCCCCAGGATCCCATTGACCTTCTTAACCATGAGGGCACACTGCTGTCTCACAGAGGGCTTGTTGTTCACCGTGACTCCCAGGTCCTTCTCCACAGAGCTGCTTCTCAGCAGGTGAACCCCTAACTTGTTCTGGTGCCTGGGGTTTTTCCTCCTTAGGTGCAGGACCCTCCTCTTGCCCTTATCGAATCTCACTTGGTTTCTCTTTGCCCAATTCCCTGGTCTCTTCAGATCTCACTGTATGGCAGTGCAGCCTGCTGGTATGTTGGCCACTCCTCCCAGTTTTTCATCAGCAAAGCTGCTGAAGGTACACAGAATGTTAGGAGTTGGAAGGGACCTTGAAAGATCAAGTCCACCCCCCCTGCCTGAGCAGGATCACCTAGATTAAGTCACACAGGGATGCCTCCAGATTGGTCTTGAATGTCTCCAGAGAAGGAGACTCCACAACCTCTCTGGGCAGCCTGTTCCAGTGCTCCATCACCCTCAAAGTGAAAAGGTTTTTCCTTACATTCATATGGAACTTCCTATGCTCCACCTTGGACCCACTGCCCCTTGTCCTATCTCTGGCATCACTGAGAAGAGCCTGGCTCTGATCTTGTGTTCATTATGAAAACTGGTATCAGCTCAATGATAATACAAAAATACTTCAATGAAACTCCCCCTGCCCCATAATCCAGACTCTGCTAGCCCCATTTTCTTTGACAATTCTAATAATCTCAAATGTAACGTTGTAATGGCCGAATACCTTCAGGCATGGAGCTCATCAGGGCCCTGTTGCAGCGATGTCACAAATAACATACAATACAAATACATGCATTTAAAATAGGTCTTACAATGTTCTTAGGAGCCCTGTACAGGCTCCAAAGACCAGTGTTGGCTCTAAAAGCCCCCAGGAGAAATTTCATATGCATACTTTTGGAACCCAAAGTTAGGGAGACAGAATCTGCTAGAGACCATCAACCCTGATGCCACTTCCCTCTGTTAACTGCATCAGAAACATCAGGGCATCAGGGATTTTCACCACAAATTCATTAAGCAGTGACAACCTGTATACAAATTAGATATAGAAAACTTAGACAGATAAAGTTCAGTAATAAACTACTTAATCCAGGAGAGAGAACTTCCGTGAGTTACTCTTCCATTTTTAGTCCAATGTGTTATTTACTTCGTTTACATTTGTTTACATTGTTTTACATTTGTTTACTATAGGACCACATTTCCCCAATGATTTACTGTTTTTACAAAATTAAGCTGAATGCCTTCTGTTAAAAATGAAATTCTTTTAAGGCATTTTCCTGAGCATTCTTCTCCTCGTCTAGGAGGCAAATTTGCTTTACTGTGATCTTTGCCACACATTTTGTTGGGGCCATGCTATTGTGAGGCTTTTTTTCTATATACCATGTTCAGAAAGCTTATGCTGACTCACAATATCTGGGAAAGACTAAGACAAAGGAGGAGAGAATATTTGGATGTTCTCTGGTTAGCCCTGAGAGCAGAATTGACGTCAAATGACTTGCAGTAAAATACGGCCTTCCTTTTCAAAGCGAGCCCTGATTTGCAGCAATACCCAAGTAGAATAATGTGAAGCTACATAGTCTCTTGCCTCCCCAAAGAACATCTCACTTTAGGAAAGCAAAGCTGCGGTTCTCGATGGAGGAAGTCCAGGAACTGCGTGTAGCGCAGTGCCTGTATTTTCCTTGCTGAAGTTTTTTTCCAAACAGAAGACATGTATTTGGGGAAACGGTGTTACATTCGCAGTACCTGGACTCACAGATCCCTCCTGCTGTCAGACGATGGCACTTTTACCTTCATCATGAAAAGATCTGTGGAAGACAAAAATTCCTGGAGTCCCCAGTGCCAGTTGCTGGTCAGTGCATCGTTGTTACGATGGGGAGCCAGGTAGGGGGACAAGCACGGGCTGTTTCCGGTATTTCCACAAGTCAGCAGCCAATCTTGCCTACGCAGAGACTGTAGAGGTGTGATAGAAACTGCCATTACACAGGTGAGCACAGATCTTGCCTTGTCCCTGTGAGCCCAATGGTTTTTGTGTTCTCACATCAATGGTGCAGTCTGTGAGGGGAGAAAACACGCGCCAAGTTATGCGGAAGGATCAGGCCCAGGGGCTGGTAATGATGTAGCTTCTACTGGAAAAGGAAATGAGGTCTTCTGCTTTACCACTCTTGAAAAATCTTCAATTTATTCTGAAGTAGAGAAAATAATGTCAGTCTTGGTCTAAAGAGCTCCCAGGCTGCTCCCACTAAAACCAGTGGTGCTCTATTGCACATCAGCCAATATAATGACAGTATCTCATTATAAAAAATTACCATTTTAAAAACAGGAAGTCCTTGGCCTCAGCTCCAATTTTCATTAGAAACTAATGGTTTATTACTAACCTTGAAAATCTGATGGGACTTGCAGTGCCTTGAAAGGCCAGATCCTGATAATTTGGCCTGCATGAAGTACATCTCTCTGTGATTAGCTCACTCATTTTTGCTAGTGCAATTACAGAAAGGAGAGCACAGCTCTCGTGAGGAAGACCAAGCCAAAAGCCCCCCATATCGCTTCATTTTCTGTGGGGCTTCTGCCGAAGTCGGCGGTGTAACAGTGGAAACGAGACCAACTCTGCGGGCTTCTTCGTATGAGTCACTGTATATTAAAAGCCAGCTGGATTCAAAATCACAGGTCAAACAAAACCTCTTTATTTAGCAAAGCAAACAAAAGGACAAAACACTTTTAAACCTGAAAAGTGAGTCTGTACATATTTTTATCAATGTAATGATCCACAGGTACTAAGTAACACCCGGCGAAGCACTAGAAGCTCTAATCTCCATTCTGCCGCTCTAATTTTAAAAGGATACATTTTTTTAATGAGGTAAAAATAATTTCTGATAGTACAGCTGCTCCTAAGCTCTTCAGCTAGCTTTTGTGGTAGTCATTGAAAAAGAAAAAAAGACAAGGGGGAAAACAGAAAAACGTGTTTTCTCCTTCTTGCAGCTTCATGAAGGAGACATGTGATGCAAGGGACAAGGAGTGACCAAACGGGTCTGCTTCCGGTCTGCTTCAGCTCTACATGGAGGACAAGCACATCTGAAGTTCACCTGAACCCCTGCTGGGTTTCCTTGTTTGGACAACACTCTAAGTTGGGACAAGTCTCCCCATTGCCTGGTCTTGAGCAGCCCCCAGGCTGTTGCGTTTTGCTCAGGAGTGCCACACAAAACTCCCCTGGGTGGAAAACCGACATGTCTTCTCTGTCCTCATGATGTTCAAACTCTTCCCTCTGACTGCAGAACACCCTCCCAGGGAAAACATTCCCCCAGGCACAGTTTCAATTATTTCAGTATCTCGGCGCGGAAATAATCCAACTGCTGCTGGGGCACCTAGAGAGCCATAAGTGCTGACTCGGCACTGACAGACAGCTGAGGCAGGTCTGCTCTGTTCTGCAAAGAAGTGACAGAAGGCACTGAGAGGTGAAGTGGTAATGTGGTTTCTGCACATGGTCCACACGTTACAGCGAAGTCAATAGTGAAGGGAGTTTTCCAGCATATTCCCATTCTATTTTGTTATTATTTTTAATTCTACTTTGCTGGCATCATAATACAATGGTGGGAGAGAAGGAGCAAGAGGAAAGGCAAATGTGCTAATATTTGTGTTAGGGGAAGAGTGCAGTGGTTCATGATGCATAACATGGACACAGCTCCTGCGACAAGTACCTCAAATACATCAGCTGAATGTGGTGCCCACTTCCAGCAATGGGTTGGTGCTGCATACAAGACAAAAGACCAAATCCATTTCTTCCCTGAAGCATCACTTGAGTTATCATCAATCCTACACCCCTCAGGTGGACAAGTGCAACAGCAGACACATCCCCTGAGGTATCCAACGTGCCATACATCCTTGGGAAGGAACAAAACACTACCCAGACCCAGCTTTCACCCTGCTTTTGAGCACAAACTTCCATCTGTAAGCTCAGATTTAGCAAACCCAGAACTATAAGAAGGCATTCCCTTGCCATTCCCTGCTGCCCTCTGTGCCCCTGACACAAGGAGCTGGGGCAAAGCATCTTCTCAACATCCCTCACACCTTCCCCTGCAGTCTGGGCTTTCACTCTGCCCAGGCAAGACCAGAGTGAGAGTGAGGTGCTGCACCCACCATCGCCCCCTGGCACCTGACCACAGCCCATCTTGGTTAGTCCATGGTCCTTGCTGTTTGCCTTAAAAAGCAGAGGTTTGTTTTGTTTTCAAACAGAGGAACCCGTGTTTCTATCATGTGTGTTTGGGTCCAGGGCGGGAACATGTAGCAGCCAATTGTGGTGCATTAAACATATAAAAAAAGGCCAAGAACATTTAAAAAAAGGAACAAAAATTATTATGTCCCAATGGTAAAGAAAGAAAGCAAGAGGTGTCCTTGATATCTTTATTACATCCTATTAATGCTTGCTGGTTTTTCCTTGTTTTTCTGTGTGCGTTATGTCACCCACACCGATGGATCACTGCACTTCTCTGTTACCTGCCATGAGCTCTGGTTTGTGCCTCCATCTCCAGAAAGATGCACCTTGTTACAGAATTACTGGTGTCAGAATCTGGCTGATGGGGCAATACCCAGGAAAATACCCACCTACATTAGGCTGCACTTCGGTTCCCAGGTTTTGCCCACTGTTAGTGCCCACAGGCATTACAGGAGGTGTTGAGTGGAAACAGCAAACCTCGATGACTATTCAAGGAATGTAGCTGAGTCGAACCGTATCTCCCTACACATGCACTTCTTTAAAACTAAGTAGTGAGGATCCACAACTCTGTAATCAAGCAGAAGAAACAGAATTGAGCTCCTAGTTCTGACTTTACCTCTCCAGCTTTACTCAGAAAGGAGAGAGGATGCCTCATTTTCCTCTGTCAGCATGTAATATCCATACAATGGCCTATTTTTAAAGATTCATTGGCACTTAAAAATGAGATTAGATGCCTGGAATCAGAATTAGGCAAAGCACATAAGCACACATGTTCCTAACTGTGGGCCCCTCGGCAACCTTGCTTACTGACTGGACCTATGAGTACCAAACCAGTTGGAGATGTACATATTTATCCCCTGTGTCCTTAGAGCCAGGCAGCTGCACGTACACAGGGTGTTTTGGCTTTTCACAGCCCAAGCAGCATGGAAGCTGCTTGTTCCCCCTAAACTCAGCACAATTCAGGAGCTCTGTGTCCTTACACCTGCGTTTCCCACGTGGATCTGTTTGGTAGAAGAGCACGTGAACACTCTGTGGGATGAGAATGATCCATTTTTTTTTCTCTCTGCACTGGGCAGTGCTTCCATGGACTCGCGTTACCTGCAGCAGAGGAAGGGGCTGAGCCCAGGGTATTAGCAGAGAAGGGGTTTTATGCAGTGGGGGTTTGTCAACACTGTTAGAAACACTCCTTTCTCTAGTATGGGGTGTTTTGGTTCAGTGAGGCAGGGATGGCATGGCAGACTGGCTGCAATGCTTCAGGCACAGGGGCTGGATGGGGTCAGGAGTAAGCAAATCGGCTATGGGGGAAGGAAAGAAGAATCTGAGCTGGGGGAGTATTTTCATGCATCATTAAACTTGCCATCTAGCTCTTGGCTTGTTTAAAACAAAGTTGGTTTTGTGCCTCAAAGTGCCCTGCTTGCTGCACGGTTGCCTTAGTTTGCGGCTTAATTGAAAGACTCAGATTTTTCTGAGGAAGGTTTGGAAAGAGGTTTTTAAAGTTCTCTTGAACCTTCTGCCTTTTTTGAGATAAGGCATATTTGTATGGATCAGTACTCATTTTCTCACCGACAAGATGATGGCATACAGATTAATAATTACATGCAAAACCAAGGCAGAAGGAGAAGCTCTGGAAACATTCTCCAAGGTGTAGATCGTTTAAGGTTGAGTCCCCTATAAAATGTAATTAGATCTATGACACACTTTGAATGATTTTTTTTTAATCATCACCTTCAGTGACATGTTATCCTTTGCATCACAGTGAGTTAATATGATTGTATACCTGCAGGCAGATACAATTTGTCACTTCCAGTTGTTGCTGCTTTTTATAGAAAGAAATTCATCCAGGTAGTATTAACAGGTTGTCAAAAGAAGTCTCTTCTGTTAGAAATTGAATGTATCAGTAAATATCGAGACCTTGCTCCTTCCCTATATCAGTCTCTGACTTTTGACGCTGTGCTAGCTCTTCTTAATCAGTAGAAAGTTATGTTTTCCTAAAGGATTTATGATTTTTCCAAGGAGTATGTATTCTGTTTTAAATGTCATTGTGCAGGGGCAAATAAGGAGAATGGGAGACAAATAAGTTAAGGGCCTTTTTATATACTTGCTGTTCTATAAATGGCTCAAAGAAAATAATAAAGTTGACTGAATTATGCTGTCAAATTAAACAGAGAGACTTTCACAGGGAGGGTTTGGAGACGAGGTGTGATCTGTGCACGAAGCATGAACCTGGGACTTTGAATGGCTCCCCAACTTGAGGTGGCTGAAGATGGACTCCTTTCTACTGGGGATCTGAACTGCTCCGCAGCAGTCAAGGATCATCCTGTGGGAGACAGGCGTTTGAAGAGCAATACGTTGTATGAAGTCTTGCTCATAACAGTGGAATAATGAGCCGTAAGAGTAGATACTGCCTGTTTGTGAATCAGAACTGCCTGCTGCATTATTTGCATTTGGAATGAAACTGGGAGATTAGCATACTCTGTTGTAGTTGCTGTAGCATCAGTTCCACGGGAGATTAATTTGTGAGAAATAAAGGCTCTGTAAAGCACCACAACTCTTCCAGTTGTATTTAGGTAAATACCTTGGATGCTGGCTTGTATGCTGAAACCTCACCCCGATATTTTAGCAGCACGTGGCAGTTATTGTGCCAACCAGAATGTCTCTCCATTCTTTTTCTTTCATAAGATATTTTCAGAAGTTAGGGAAGTCTCTTGTTCTGCCTTTGTTGACATTAAAAATGAGACCTCTTGTCTGACTGCAGAATGTCTGTAATATTGGTCAGATCTATAACAGCTTCCTAATAATACTCTTCCACCCTGCCATGCTTGATCTGAAATGAGCACTTGTTACTTTATCTGAGCAGGCAGAAAGTGTCTGATATTTGACTTGATGATGTCAGCCTAGGTTCTCTATCATGCAGGCATCAGAACTGGTTTTCTGCCCAACCAGTTGCTTATCCCATTTGCCTGCCAAGCTACGTGACTGTGTTTCCCCCTCCCCATTTCATCCCTGCTCCAAACTAAGGAGTGTGTTGCTGGCGCTTGGTGCTGCGGGTGCTTCTCATGAGTACAGCACATAACTGGACAGTTCAAGACATAGAAAGTGTCTTATCCCACTCTGTGGATCATCTATACATAGCAGCAGGTGAGAGCTGGATACCTTGCAAAACAAAAATGCCCAGTTCTATCAGATATGCAGCTTGCTTTGTTTGCCAGTGATCCTCAGAAGGTTCTCTAAGTTACTGGTAGTTTATTCTCTGTCTTTTGAAAGACACCTACCACCAGAAGTGAAAAGACATAACAGTGCTATTTTGCAGGATACCCAGCATGGTACATCTCTAAGGTCTTCAGAGCAAGCACTGAAAGCTTAGCATGCCTCGCTGTTACATGGTGGCTTGTGGCCATGATAACCCTAAAGTGCATGTCATGGCACTGGGCTAACTGAAGGCCATTTTCAAGGCTTGCCTTTGGGGTGTGGTAGGCAGAACCTGTGGATCAATTTTTCCAGGTTCCAGTGCAGGAGCAGAACAGATTCATGTGGGTGTAGTCCCAGTTACAGAGCACAGATAACATTCAAGTACCTTCAGGCCGATCGAAAAACACACCATGGGCTGCTTTGGCACATATCATAGAATCATAGAATCATAGAATGGCTAGAGTTGGAAGGGACTCCCAGAGGTCATCTAGTCCAACCCCTCTGCACAAAGGTTGGTCAGACCCTTTGGTGGAGGCAAATGCTCTCCCCCTGTAGCAAAGCTTCTGCTGATGGCCCCCTTTTAATATGAATGCACAAGCCTGGTTGCCTGGCTGTGGGCAGAAAGCAGAGGGGAGAGGGCAAATCGGGCAGGACAGGGAGGACAACCCAGCTGCAGCAGCCAGCTTTGCCACAAGTTCCTCTGTAGCTCCCTCAGGGAGCAGGGTGCCCTGTCTCTCCCACACGAGTCACAGACCCCCATTCTGGGAAAGGCAGTGGTGCCATGCTCCTCAGGGTGCTCCCTCTCCACTCTGTCTTAGGGTCTGTAATTTTCCGGCTTTCTGAATCAGCAACTGAGACTGAGAAATCAATGTTTATGCCCTTGAATGTACCCTTTGCGGCTAATAAAAAACATCTTTTAAACAACCTAAGCCAGCTTCTACATCATCTTGCCTTTGCTCGGTTCCCAAATGTCTTAATATGACGTTTACAGCTTTGTCTGTCCCGGTATCACCTCTCTTTGCTTCCACACAGAAGAGAAGTTGCTGTTCCAGTTTCTTAAGATTACTCTCAGGTGACCTCCCTTTAAAATTTATAACCCTATATAAATCCATAGCAACAACTTCTAGGCTGTTCCAGCACTTTGGGCTATCGATCAGCTGTGATGTGCTTGCTGTGCTGTGGTTAACCGGGTCCATCCCCCCTAGTTCACCCCAATGAAATGCGAGAGAAGGACTATTGCTCAGCACAGTTTCCTGTCAAGCTGTATTTCTCAAGAACTGCTTTCATGCTTCATCCCTCACACGGATGTTGTCTGTCTTTCTGCAAGCTCCTTTCCACCACAACCCCAGAGAGGTGGTTTCTGACTTTTGAAACTGTTCCTTTATACAGAGGAACAGTGGAAAGATTTATGTTTTATATTAGACTTCTGGTTTTAATTGTTAGGGTCTGCAGATAAACTATTTGGAGCTGATGTAGGCAGCGTGACCAGTGGATCTGCAGAGCCTGAGAGCCATTTTATTGCTTGTTTGTGCCTCTTCTCCCATTGCTGAGTTAATTTTGTTTCTTTTTCTTTCCACAAATATGTCAGCAGTTTTATGTAAATGTCCTTCACAACTATTGGGAAGGAAGAAAGCCTGACACAAACCCTAAGTCTTCTGTGCAATGTCTCAAGAGCATCAAGGATGAGCAAGGGAGGAGAATTTGGTTTGGGTGATATTTCTCTGTAAAAACCCCTGAGAGAGCATTCCCAGGGGGTGGGCTGCCTGAGCAGGAGGAGATGCTGAGTCGTGTTTCACAGGTGTCTGTCTCAGCTGAAGTGTGATTCAATTTTGACTTGGATGATGGAGCAGGGAGAATGCTTACGCCCTCTGCAGCTGTCTGGCAGCTGGGAGGGGCTGTAGTTACCTCAGAAGACCAACTTGTTGTTCAGCACAGTCTTACCAAGACTGAAAGAGAATCTGGGGAAAAAAACCAAAGATCTACAAGCACAAATCCTGAGTGGAAAAATCAGCAGTGCAAATCCAGGGTGGGGAGTGACCAGCCATGTAGCAAACCTATGGAGGAATATCATGAGCTGAGCTGGGTCAACAGCATCACTTCATCAGTTGTGAAGGCTCAGGGAAGCTCCTCCAGTACGTGAAAGCTGTTGTAAAAGTGAAAGGAAAACTTGTGCATCCAATATCCATGGCTTGTAGAACCATCAACAATGGACTTCAGTAACAGAAAGGAAGAGTGAGGTTTGACACAGGAAAATTTCCAGAAAACATGAGCACTGGGTCTGTGTAGGGAGGTGGTGTGGACCCTCATCGGAAACTTCTCACAGCAAGTCACAAACATCCACCAGGAAGAGTACGGGGGAGTGAGTCTATCTAGTGTTTCTCCAGACAGAAGGGCAGGTTGACTGAACTGGTGAGGCCTCTTCAGCATTGTTTTCCTGGGGTACTGTTATAGTCCCATACACATCTTCAATTTGCTGTTTGCCAACACTCAAGAGTAGCAGGTACTCAGACACCACAGATGCTACAGTCCTTTCTGTTTAGACCAGACTTTATGTTTACTTTGTTATGTACTACTGACCTCCTAGGGCCAGCAATTCTCCTCCCAATTCATCTAATGTCTAGACACCAGAATGGGATCAGTACCAGAAAAATTGTTTATGAATAAATACAGTGGGCTTTTTCTCCCCCATATTTCCTGCAGAGTGTCAGCACCTTCTTAACCAAGGACTGAACTCCAAGTTTGCATGTGTGTATATACACATCCTTTAAAATCAAGTTGTCTTTTGTTGGACTTGTTTGCGTGCCAGTCCATTGCTAGGAGGGAGTGCTGCAAATCATCCCTTCACAGTAGGAGGTGCTTTGATTCATTTCCTATAATGATTATATACCAGTTGAAATCCAAGTTGTTATAGAGAAATGGCTGAAGTCATCTGAGGACAGCTGTACCTGCAGGTACAAGCTGAAGCTCTCTTCTCTGAGACCTGTGCATAAAAGGTTATGGAGTAAACCATCTTTCTTCTTGAACTGGGTTTGAAGGCTGGGTTTGGAAACTGGTGGCAAAAAAGTAGGAGTCTTAGAAAAATGTCCCAAGTAAAGTGATTTCCATTGGGGTGTTCTTTACTCCAAGGTTTCTACAACTATGAGAAGTAAGTGTTATTGAACCACTGTGAGCTCCTAGGACCTATCTGCCAGCTCCTGCTCATCACCACTCCTTTGAGCCCTTTCCACTCCTGCTCATCACCACTCCTTTGAGCCCTTCCCACTTACACAGTGTGAGGAGCGACGGATCACCAGGAGGAGCAAAGGGCTTCCAGCAAGCAGGGGTCAGTGCTAGCAAAACCATCAGGGAGTTGAAGAAAATGTCCTTGAGATGCTTAGGTCTGTTGTATGTGCTCTGTAGCAACTGGCATAGCACTACAGAGACTGAAAATTAAATCAGAATGATGTGGATGAACAAATGGGGTCAAACTCTAGTCTGTGTCATTAGGACACAGCCATTAATTTTGTTTCATGGTTGTTTTAATGAAATGGTGTCTGACAGGAGCATTAAAATAGGTGGGCATGTGCATATGTGCACAAGTCAGTGTGCAACCTCAGAAGACCTTATGGCTTTGACAGAAAGAACAGAGTAGGAGGGATCTGAAGTGATCACCTCATTTTTCCTTCTGCTCAGGCCATTTAAGGAACCAACGGAAACTGGCAGAAAATAATGCCACCCCTCTGGCAAACTTTGGTGAAGCTTTGATATGAGAAAACTGGAGTAAAGCAAAAAGTCTTTGTGCAGGTTGGTCTCCAGAATAGCCAAACAACTCAGCCAAGATTGTGCAGCTGGTACATACATAACAAATAAGGGAATCGATACGTAATAATGTAGCCGATAACAAGCTGATGAGTGAGAAGCTGCATGTGTTCATACAGGATAGATCACATCAAACAAAATCAATACCTGCCTTTGTCAAAGTGACAGGCTTGATGACGACAGTAGATATTTCTCTAAATTATAGTAACTTTTGACAAAGAACCTTGTAGAAAACCTGTGGGGAGACAATCTCTTCAGATGCTCATGCTGCTGAGTTTGAATCAAACTTTGTTAGTTATAAAAAAGGCAAGCCTGTGGTTTTCTGAGCCCCCTGAGGGGTGCTGACAGGATGCATTTGAAAGGGTCCAGGCACCATCCAACACCTACAGACCTGTGAGCTGCTCTGATCACCCCCTCAGAAACATACTCATTCACTTCCCTGAATGACTGTCATGTGAAAACCTTTCTATGGCTACAGAAGATCTGCACTGCAGAGCAATTTCACTGGGACTGGTGTCACCTGGGTATAGCTTTTCAAGTGTAAGAGAGCACCAGGACAATCCGATGGACAAAATGTGTAGAAATGCAAGAACTGAGTGAAGGCAGATGGCTTCTTGGGTAGTGGAAAAGGGGGACTCATGGAGACACTTGTGTCTGGGGCAGGCAGGGAAGTGTGCAGCAGCAAGGTCCTGCTCAGAAGTGGCTGTCACCCAAAAAGGACATCTCTGCCATAGACTCAGCTGGACAAAAGATTTACAACACTTGGTTTGCTGCAGGACTTCAAGTGTTGAGTCCTCAGCAAACAGTACATTGCCCATGTCCCTCATACACGGTCCTGCTCTGTGGCCAGGGTTTGGTTTAGGGTTATGTACTTGACTCGTTGGTCTTTCCTTTTTGTCAGCACATGTGTAACACACTCTCTTCTGCTGATACCCAGTGTTATTGGTAGTCAGCTTTAAAATGATCATAGCAAAGCACGTAGCAGTGATGTGTCATCAACTGCCAAATAAAATATATCGCCCTGTTTGATATATTCCCAGAGCATTTACTTTCCTGTGAACATGAGGTTCATAAAGACATTTAGCACAACCACATGACTGAAATAAGAGTTCATACTGTTTCATAGCCCACTCTCTGTGTTGGCTTTGCCTTGAATGGGAAGGGAAAGGGAAACTCCTACAGTATTTTGTTTCCGCACTATTAGAACAGTTCATGTTAGAAAGGTATGTGGCACAGGAGTACACGCAGTTATCAGTGACAGTAAAACTCTAATCCACAGACAACCAGTAAAAAGAAGACTCTCAACATAATTGGCCTGATTTCTAGCAGCCCATCAAAAGAAAATCTGCACTTAAACAGGCTGCTGAAATCACAGGCGCCGATACCTCAATATCCGGTTGTTGATAAAGGTACGGCTGCAGCTGTTTGCACGCAAATGTTTATGAGAGAGGATCTCGTATTTCATTTAAAGGCAAGAGGATCAGGTATTTCATTAAAGAGACCCAAGGGATGTTTGTCTTGCCTGCCATGTTTATTTCTAAGCAGGCTGGCCTTTACACTGAAGTCACGCTGGCTCTCACTGCCACTCAGCCCTTCCACTACTTGCCCAACTTCACTGAAAGGGCCGGGACAGGCACAAATCAGGGAGTAACACTACTCCATGTACACATAGCAGTTCTGTGGGACAGCAGGCTCCAAATTTATACCTACTCACTGTTTTCTTTTTTTATGAAATATCCTTTGCCCAGTTCTGCACAGAGAAGTGCCTCTGTGAGCTGGTCAACACCTAGATGGAGGTTTGAGACTTGTCCCATGATTCTGAGACACAGAGAGGTCTCATGGTTGTCCTTGATGTTCCCTGCCTCCTTTCCAGGAAAAAGAGCCACTCCATGAGGGCTGCTCCTCCCCAGTGTTAGGAGACAGCTATGGCAGCAATGAGCAAAGGGTCAGTGATTTCTTAGTATGCTTGCCCATAGGTTGCTCATTGTTGTAACCTTGAATGATGTTCTCAGGAAAAGTGAGAACTTGTATGACCCATATGGCAGCCCAATCTGTCCTCAAAGACCTGAATAAAAAGGTACATTGTCTTACAGTGTCTCATGCTTACAGACAAAATGGATATTAAAAAGTAAATTTGTAGATTAGTTTTCTTGAGTGCTGCAAATGTTTTCATCAAAGTTATGCTTTTCTGCTTTCCAGCATTCCCAAAGATTAATAAAAGCCATTTCCTGATGCTCAGAAATCTCTTGGAGATGCTGGCATTCAACTTGTCACATAGTCAGTTCCTCTACTTAGATGCTTAAGCCAGTACCTAAGAGCTTAGTTTCTGTAGCTTTTGTGTAGTTTCTTGGAGACTGAAATGCATGGGCAGCCCCTTCACAAAGCTCAGCCCTACCTTCACAAAGCACAGGAGGATATGAACTGCTCTGCCGTCTTTGTGTAACCAAAGAGGATGATGGTAAAGTGTGTGTCACTGGGAGGACAGCATTCAGTGCAGTGGCTGTGGCACTTGGAGGTCACCTCAGCCGTGAAATGCCATATTGCATTTAAGGGTCATGCAAAGTGAGGAAAGCTCAGGGAAACACTTGGGGGGAGGGGAAAAAAAACAAACAAACAAACCAAAAACCCCAAGGTTTTCTGAGTCCTCAGATCAGTACTCCCAGGCAGTGCCTGAGAGCCAGAAGGGTTCCCCTTGCCTTGTGTCCTTTCAGCAAACACATGTGGGCTTCAGATCCAGGATACCACTAAGTCTGTGTGGACACTGGTGTTAGGGCACTTGTTCCACTGGGAGATATTCAGCCATGACAGTTGCATGGGTCTTGCGGGTTACCAGGGGCTTGCAACCAGGGCTCTGGGCTTGGTGCTTGAGTCTTGTGGAGCAGCACTGGATGCTTTTGCTCAGGGGTGAATCTAGATGTCTGGGCAGCGGTGTCAGAGATGTGCCAGGGAAGCTGCCTGGGGAGCCTCAGCACCAGCCAGGCCTGCACACACCTCTGCAGCAGCAAGTACCACGGGGGCTTTGCTACAAACCTGAGACCATGGTAAAGATGTGTAAGTAAAGCCCCTTGCAGTGGGGCCATGACATAGTGATTTCACAAAGACACGACTGGTAATTATGCTACCTGCCAGGTATAAGTGAAAGTTAATGAGATGGAAACCCCATCTTTAAGTATTTATAAAAGCTGATACCAATCTGTTAGGAATTAAACCTTACTGAACTGTGAAGACCACAGCTTTCCTGGAGGTAAGAGCCTCTGTGGAAATTATTTCAGTGCAGAGCAACGTGCAGGTGTGAGCGGTGCTCTGACTATCTTTAGGGAACAGCTCGCTTACTCCACAGCCCATGCCCTTGCTATTTCTGAGTGGTCTAGTTTATGTGGTGATGAGCACTCGGGCAAATTCCCAGCGCCTTTTCCCTCACACAAGAGCCCTGCTGCTGCTGTGCTGGGACTGACATCTCTCCATTCAGTTACATCAAGGTAATCTCTGGCTCTGCAACTCTTCTGCATTTAAATGCTGGCACTGTTCCGACTGACTTCCTATACCTGAACCCAGAGCTGGAAAGCACTGGGCTTTGAGTACAAAATGGGGTTCCGGATGCCATTTCTTGGGAAGCCCTTTGGAAAAGTCCTTCTTTGAGGTTAGGGAGGAGAGGGAAAGGCTGTGGATGTAGTCTACTTGGACTTCAGTAAAGCCTTCAACACCATTTCTCACAGAATTCTGCTTGAGAAACTGGCTAACACTGGCCTGGACTGGGGCACCCTCTGCTGGGTAAAAATCTGGCTGGATGGCTGGGCCCAAAGAATGGTGGTCAATGGAGCCAAATCCATCTGGAGACCAGTCACAAGTGGTGTTCCCCCAGGGCTCAGTCCTGGGTCCAGTCTTGTTCAACATCTTTATCAATGACCTGCATGAAAGGATTGAATGTTCTCTCAGTAAGTTCACGGATGACACTAAGCTGAGAGGAACTGTCAATCTGTTTGAGGGTAGGGAGGTTCTTCAAAGGGACCTGACCAGGCTGGATCGATGGGCTGAGACCAACAGGATGAGGTTCAGTAAGGCCAAATGCAGAGTCCTGCACCTGGGACAGACCAACCCCAGGCAGTGCTACAGGCTGGGGGGTGAGTGGCTGAACAGCTGCCAGACGGAGAAGGANAGCTGGGGAAGGGTCTGGAGCACAAGTCCTGTGAGGATCAGCTGAGGGAGCTGGGGATGTTTAGTCTGGAAAAGAGGAGGCTGAGGGGAGACCTCATCACTACCTGCAGTTACCTGGAAGGAGGTTGTAGAGAGGTGGGTGATGGTCTCTTCTGCCAAGTGACAGGTGATAGGACAAGGGGAAATGGCCTCAAGCTGCACCAGGGCAGGTTCAGATTAGATGTCTGGAAGAAATTCTTTACCAAAAGAGTTGTTGGGGTGTGGAACAGGCTGCCCAGGGAGGTGGTTGAGTCACCATTTATGAGTGTATTTAGAAGACGGGTAGATGAAGTGCTCGGGATATAGTTTAGGAGAGAGGACAGGTATGGTTGGACTTGATGATCTTAATGGTGTTTTCCAACTTAGTCATTCTGTGAGGGACTTCTCTCACAGGATGCCCTGGGGCTTGTTCCCTGGACTCTGGGCGAGCAGGAGGCTGAGGAATGAACCCCACCACAGCCCCACGCTGGGGTTGTCCAGCCTCCCGACCCCCCAAAAAAGCAAAAAGTAACAAAAATGTGCTTCTTTTCTGGTAAAATGAGCGCTCGGGCCTGCCGGGGAGCGGCGGGGCCGGGCTCTGCACGGCGGGGAAATGCTGCCACCTCCTGACGAGCGGTTCCGGCTCAGCTCCGGGGCCGCCGCCGCAGCCTCCTGGTTTTGCTGCAAGGGTTTTGAGGGCAATGCTTGAGGTTTTGGGGGCTGAGAAACGCCATCATCACCTAACTGCTTTACAGCGGGTCCCAAATTGGCGTATGGTTAGTCCCGGGGCAAGCCAGCCCAGGGATAAAGCAAAAACCCTGCACACTATCTCCAGGCACCAGCAGCACGGAAACGATAAATAATTTGCGCTCTGCTAATTTGCGGTGGTTGATCAAATGTTGTCTGATGGTGGGAGTGAGTGAAACAACAGGGGCAGGCAGGGAAGAACCAGCCTTTACATAGCAAATGGCCAAAAGGAAAGCAGCTCTCAATTATATTTGTTTAATTATTATTACAATTTAATTATTATTCTTGCTCTGAGGGAAGGCAGAGAAATATGTTGGTAAATGCGAGGATTAACCACTCCTACTGGCCAGCGCAAAGTGGCATATGCAGTTCTTCTAAAGGCTTATGACAGGCAAAGGGAGAAGGCAAAGTTCACATACCTGGAGGGTGACTATCCTGGTCAGGAGGATAAGAGTTTGCTGGTGGGTTCGCTTGCCTGCCTTCAGCTCTCCCTGTGCTAAACAGAAAAGCTAAAGCATCCCCATTGACATGATGGCAGGAATGGGGACCATGCCTGAAGACCCAATCCCAGGAGTGAGACTGCTCACTGTAGTGAGTGGGTCACTGGGTCAGGGTGTTTCATCTGCTGGGGCACCCAGGAACAGCTGAGGACCGATTTTGCATCAGAGAGGGGTATCTCTACTATGAGGGCAGTGATGCAGACTTAAGGAACAGCATGGCTCCGTGGTGTGGCTGGGGGAGCAGTCACGGCTGGTACAAACCAAGAAATACAGGCTGCTTTTCTGGAGGCTCCCATAGGGGTGCTGGTGGTTCCAACCCTCTGTCCCAGAGCCTGGATGCGGCTCTGCCCCATGTCACACTGGGACAGTACTCCTGTGGGCTGCAAGTGTCCACACCCAGCTGTCCTTGAAGGATTTGGTGGGTGCTGCTCACCCCTGTTTCTCTCCACTGTCTTCCCCAAGGGGTGCAGGCATGCAGGGCTGGCATTTGTGCTGGTAATTAAAATACTTTCCCTCTGTCTTCCTTTCCTCAATTAGATAAATCACTTGCAGTTGGAAGATCCCAGCTGCAAATGTGCTGAGCTGCTTCAGAGTGCCCAGCCACAACTCTGAGCCTTCTCTGACATGGGGAGATATTTTTGGATACAAACCCCAGCAACTTGAGGGTGGTTGTCACATAAGAGGGTATAGATAGGTATTTTAAGAATAAATGCAGCACACAGTCAGCATGCTGCCTGGATACAATAGGGAGGCAGCTGGGGCAGAGGGATCACAGCCCCACTTCCCATCTCTCCATTACAGAGAGAGCAGGGGCTGACATTCTGCTCCAGCAATGTATGCTAAGAATAATATATATGATCAAAAGGCCTGTTTCATCTCTGGGGATTGTGAGTCTGCTGAAGGTTTGCTGTAGGAAATAAGGGGAGAAGAGCTGTTGTGGAAAGGCTATTTTTGGAGAGCTTTCTGTCAAAGGCAGCTTGTAGTTTGCTAACCAGCTTCCGATGTTTTAAAGCACGGTGCTAGTTAAAACTGAATGTTTGCAAGGGCCTTCTTGTTGCACTTCAACAGTGTTTTTAGGGGCATTTTGAGTACAAATCAATCAATGCATCTGCTTACCTCCATCTGACAAATGGATGAAAGCAGAAAAGGGACAGACTGAGGGTGATGTGTGCTGGAAGAACAAGAAACCACCCTACCTTCACACATCCCTGCTTATGTGCACGGTTACATAAGAGCCACCTCCTGCTGTTGTTTCAGTAAAAGCAGCCACAGGTGTAGGTGAGAGCTGAAGTCATGGGGACATGAACTGGTGCTAAGGGTAGCACAGAAGCAGCAGCAAGCAGTGGTGGGTGCAAGTGTGGCTTGCCAACAGCTCCTTCCCACTGCTGTCCTGATCTGCACAGAGCTCTGCTTCCTTTCATGTAATCAACAAATTAGGTTCTGTAATTTACCTTACAAACAAGACGCTCACACACTCGCTCCCTCCCTGCCCTCCCCCTTTTTTTAGAGATTTAGCCAGCGAACAGCCAGAGACCAAAGAATTAAAGCCATAGAGTAATCTGCATATAATCAGTAATTACCATGAATCAAACCCTCCTTCGGTTCAGCTGGTTATTATTACCCTGATAATGTAATTCTCTGCGCTGACAAAACCAGGAAATGCTTATTTTCACTAGAACGGCAAATAATTTCCTGCTGTGAATATAATACTGTACCAAGCAGTTTAGTGACCACATAAATCCAGCTAATGAAATTTATCTAGAGTATAAGGACTATTAAAATTGCGGGGGAGGGAATGTGAAAGGAACCACTCCCGTGTGCACTGGGAGGCTGTTTGCCAGCAGACTTCTGTTGAACACCTCCTTACAGGTGTCACTGACCGTGTCAGCACTGGGAGCCAATGTGGATGATGGCAGGGTGCTCCAGATGGATTTGTGGTTAGCCTGAACATGGGGTGACAGCCACATGTGGCTGCAGCCCTGTGAACCCCTTTGGTTTACCCCATAGGACCTCCTCAGACCCCATGGCCGAGGCCATCACAGCCACCGCTAGTGCAGGGCCTTGTCCTTGGTGCTCCCCGAAACACCTCCTTGGTTGCAGGGGGGAGTGAAGTCAGCCTTGCTGCGGCTGAGGGAGCCGATCTGGCTGTACCCCATGCTCGCAGGGTCCTCTGGAGACCCTTGCACCCAGGGATTTTGCAAGCTACAGAGAGGTGGCAAGTCAGTGGAAAGCTTCAAAAACTACAGAGGCATTCAGACTTGGTCTGGAAATCCCTGGGATTTAGGGTGGTAACTTTTCCATGTTGTCTTAGAGATCTCCATCAGAGAGCTCGACAGAGAGCGACCTGCAGGAGCTGCCTGGGAAGTCCAGATATATTTGGTTTCTACCAGAGCTGGGAGAGGACACCTCGGGGAGAGGGGACCAGGGCTGAGTTGCTGCTCTCTACATCTGATTCATCCAGAGATGAATCATTGGCACTGAAACTCCTCCCAGCAGGCACTGGGGCACAGCAGTCGTTCAGAGAACAAAGTATACAGAAGTGAAGGAGTTATCCTAATGGTTTCTTCTAATTAATCACCACTGAACTACTGCCAGGAATCCCCCTGGCCCGCAAACAGTGCTGGCTCCTGGGCAACACCTGTCCTATTTGGTGGCATTGGTAGTGTCCTCACACTTTTAAAACCCAGAAGACACATCTCTCTCCAGGGCACAGGGAGGGAGGGCGGGCAGCCCCATACCTGGCTGCCTGACAGCCCCCACATCCCCCCATGTGTTGTCTGTGTGTCCTGCTGGCGACGCGTGCAAACTGGTGTTGGTGTTTGCTAAGATGCAACCGGGAAAATTCAGCCTACGCTGTTTGTTTGGCGTGAAAGAGCAGCGCTAAAGCTACACAGAATCCCAGAGCATATGCCGACACTCGGGTTGCATGTGGCTTTCTCCTAAGAGGAGTCTTGGTCTGTTTGCTGGGAGCTATTTCTGTCTGGTACAGAAGTGCAAAATCAAGGTGTGGTGACACCTCGCCGATCTTGGATGCGTGCTCCAGGGGAGCGATGCAGTAGGCCCCAGGAAGTCCTGTTCTGGGATTCTAAAACTGTGGGGAAGAAAATGCCAGGCAGAGGCGTGGAAGTGGCTAAACCACACTGCGATTGCACTGAACAGAGATAATTGGTGAAGCTTTTCTTGGAGTGAAGCTGCCATGTAGCTGTGTTAAAATGACACAGGTTTTGCCATGACAAACACTGTCATTAAAGGCATTAAAATTGGCAGGAGGTAGAAAAAGGGTGGAAAATGTAAACAACATATCTGTTGTCAACACTTCAGCTGTCCTGTGCCTGAAGTCAAAGCTATTGAACCAACAGAGAAAGAAGGGCAGTGATCAGCCCTGTTGGGCGAGAGATGCTTGATACTTGCTGCAATCAGTCCCCAGGTATTTCTAACTGTGGAACAACTGCCCAGAGCTTGTGGATACTCTAAAAATAAGAATTTCAAAGTGCTCACAGGAGTGCTCCCTGGATGCATGCTGAGAAAACGAGCTCGACCTGCTTTTGAAGGAGTTAACACTACTCCACCTCAGATCTGTTGGTGCAGGTCCCAAGTAGCCTAAGGGGCAGATGTGGAGCACTGATGTCTATTGAGGGCTGATGATATACCCAAGGAACACTTGGGAATCAGTAAAGTCCTTCCCAGCTGGAGCCACAAAGGGTGGGTGAAATGTCTCCCACAGGCACACTACCATCCCTGAAAATCATTCAGTGTGAAGAGCAGTCAGGAGTGAAGAGGAGAGGGAAAAAGCACCTTAGTGCCCATGAAAAGGGGAGACTGCTGTTGCTGCCCCTGGTCTCATTTTGAGTCCTCTCGTGGTGTTTAACATTGCCACCTGCAAAAGAGAACGAGAGAGTAAAATCCTCCCGCTTTACCCTGTAGCTGAGGAGACAAAGCCGAGCAGACACTTGATGGAGCTCGAGTCGAATCCTGTCAGACCTTTCGCTGATGCAGATGTTGGCTGCAGAGCCTGTGGTGTGTCTCCTCTTGGAACTGCTCTGGTTTGCGCAAATGGCGGGTTTCAGGGCTTGGGATGCTCTGGGTACGGTGCTTGAAGCCAGCAGCTTTGCAGCAAGCTGCACTTGGCTGTCAGAGCAGGGGCTTTGCACCATGCTCTGAAGCTGGTGTTAAGCCTCCACTCCCCGTGGCAATCCACAGGCTGGTGAAACTGAAGTGTGGCAGCCCACTAGAGAGCCCTTGTGCCCATCTGTGTCCTCAGAGCAGGCCTGAGGCTAAGAGCTATCAGGTAAAACAAGCAGGGATGTGTTTCAGGGGATGCTGCATCCAAGCCAAGATGGTCCCAGCATCATGGAGAATGCCTGCTGGAGTGAAGCCGGGACTGTCGGTACCTGTTTGCACAACTGGGGTCTGACAGCACCTTTTGAAGCTGGCTCTGCATTAGTCTCTGCATTCATCAGACAGGGGAGGTATGTCAGCATCCACCTGAACGCTGAGGAGCACACCCCTGGTCCACATGCAGGGGAGGATGATTTTACCAACTAAAGGTCTTTTAAAAGTATCTCCTGCTTGCTTAACCCCAGTTTAGCGAGGGATTACATTTAATGGTTGCTGTTCACAAAGTAACACTACAATAAGGATCAGAATTATGTCTCCCCATTGCTTTTGTCTCTTCAGCACTTGTTCTCTTCCATGTAGCTATTTATTTGTGGTCTATGATGGCTCCATCACTGGTACCACTTGCTCTTTTCATAAAAGAACCCAGTGACCAATTTTGCACCTCCAGAGTCTTCTGCTCCAATTCTGCCACCCTGTACCTTTGGTTTCGTATTTCAGTGCTTTTTATTCCTTCCCCCCATTTTGCAGTAGGAACAGATAATTTTTAACTGTCCCAGATTACAGTCCAAGAAAGGCGTGAAGATGAACACAGGTTTCTCTTCACTTACACTGAACACTACTGACACGTTATTCCTGCGGCAGACTCCGAGTCTTTGATTTTAACCAGCGGCTGTAGGCGTACAGAAGTAAACAACAAAATCCATAAACAGTTCAATACAGAAGACTTGATTTAGCACCTTACAAGACAAAGCAATCAATAATCTATTACCCATCTAATCACGGGCACGAACAGCCCAGCAGCGCTCCGCTCAGCGTTCCACCAAACAAGAAGGGCAGTTGGAGACCACAGGAAGAGGGACATGAGTCACCGATACTGCAAACGCATTGCCTGGAGTAGATCTATAAATGCAAATATTGAAATTCAACGATCACCTCTCGCTACTAGTGAACCCCACTATTGCTATCTGGAGACCAGTTGTTATGGCAGAAAGCTGTAGAGATGGCAGGCAGCCAGGAATGCTGCCTTTGAAACGTGAACTGAATTTGACTCTTGACTTTTCTCAGACAGGGTTCGTTACTTTGTGTGACTGTCGTATTAAACAAGTGCCTTGTGTGCCCCGGGTACCAGTTTGGAAGGGATATTATTCATCACCGGGACAGCGAAGCAGGTCAGTAACAACCGTTTGTCAATAAGGATTTAAATCTCTTTTAACAAATTCAAGTCCAGTATGTGATAGCTGCAGTCATGTAAGGGCCATNCCCCCCCCCCCCTTGCTTTAGGCAAGTTCTAGCCAGTTCAGAGCCCCAGGATGCACTCTGAGCATAGTTACAGCCAGTGCAGCTGCAATGTGGAGGACATCCTCCGCTTTAAACAGCCACGGCCTGGGCACAGCCACTTAAGTGCCAGTGTCACCTGCTGTCTGTAATATCCACCAGGAAAATCAGGAGTTCAGAGACTTCAGCAAGGAAGAGAAATAAACATCAGCTGAGAAGTAATTGAGCGGCAGAACTCCCCCACAGGGAACCTAGGCACAAGCCCTTCTTCCTGCTGTCTGAAGTGCTGATCTGGCTCCCTGCTGAAAGTGGAGCTGCAGGTGTCTGTCCTGCGTCTCGGCTTGAAGATCTCAATCCTTTCCAGCTCCGTACATGAGATCTCTCACACATAGTTACTGGTCAGATTCAGCAAGTCAGGATTACAGACACCCCAGAAAATGCCGAGACTGTAAAATTACAGAATAATCATGCAGTGGTGCTTCTGACATCTTTTAACATTAGGAGGAGCTATTAAGGACACACATGTTCAAAGTCATCCGAGAATAGCAGAATAAACCAGATGGCATTACTGGGAAGACAGAAAGAGTTGAGAACACTAAGAACTGCATCCCTAGCTATAATGATGCAGATTTAATTGTGAACAGGCTTTTTCTCCTGAAAATGCAACTAAAGGTGTTACCATCACAGTGGAAGAAGCCTTGGCTAAACTATAGTGGCAGTAGAGATGGTGACAGTAAAGGTGGAAGGGCTTCTGTACAGCTCTCCGACTCCAGTCTGTACATCTGGGGTTCTGCCCAGTCCTGAGAGTAGGTTAATAGCCACATCCCTCCCGAAGCTGTTCTGTGGCCTGTAGAACATTTCATGTTCCACCTTCAGAGACCTCATTCTGACTTCTCAACACCTGTTTTCCTCTATGATACAATTCCAGCTTCCAGGAACGAGTTTTCAAGGTAGAGTGCTCTCGTACTCTCACGCTTCCCTTCTCAACAGGCTTTTTGACTGTGTGCTAAGACTTGAAGGGGTTATTCCAGAGAGGGGAAACAAAAGAGCTCAGCGCAACATGCAGCACACTGACAGGTAGCACTTAGAAAATGACTCCACAGCACCACCCATGTTCTTTGTCACTTTTCATTAACAGCAGTTTTGACCATGGCATCTCCCCTTCTCTTTACCATCAGTGTGCCTTAAAGATTTTTTAAAAACCCTAAATATCGTGTAATCCACAACCCTCCCCAATTTTTAATCACAGTAATCCCAGCTTTCTTTTAAATACGCACATAGATCTCATTTGACAATGCATGTTCTCTTGTTTAATATTCTTCAATCAAGTGCAGAATAGTTATCGTAACTTTGTAGACCACAGATTAAATCTTTGAAATCCAATGATACACCAGTGAAAAGCAGGCTTCACTGAAAAAGCGACAACCAGGAACATTTAAAATGAACCATTTATTAAATCAAACTGTTATTTTAACAGTTACATAAGTTACACAGCATGTTTAAGTCAAAAGATTTCACAAGGAAAAAAATTTAAACTTTTATTATGCAGGCAAAAATAGTACCACACAATATGTACCCGACAGGGAAGAAGGGAAAGGGAATCTAAACATTCAAATAAGGCCATAATTATTTAAAAACAACAATAAAACAATAATAAACTCCCCGAAAGATCCATTTTCCTTTCAGTGTGTTCAGTGCTGCTAACTATATGTACTTTTAGTGTACCGATGTAATCGAAGCAGTGGTGTCTCGACAGCTAGGTTTAATGTTTTAAAACACTACCGGGGTGGAATAAGGCTCATTAGTACATACAGCTGCCCATGGAATGTCAATCTCAGTTGCCTTCATTAACTTAAAATTCACAAAGTGCACAGTTAAGATATGCCAAAAAATTGAAACTGCTACTCTACCAAACAGCTGCCCATGCTTAATACTTAGTGGTCTATGGGAACAAAGAATGCTCTCTCCAAAAAGATGTGTAAGAAAAGCCACTGTAAAACATTTAGTTTCAAAGATTCACTAGGAGCTTTCTGTAAACCGAAAAGTAGAAAAACATGGATTAATTATGTAAAGAAAAGAATACAAAAAACACTAGAAATGACCATCAAACTTTCAAAGGACAAGCACCACAATGCACATTAGCATTCAAATTTGCAGTGTACAGCAGTGTAGTAAATTTTACTCTAACCAATCCACTTCATCGAATTCTGAATCATCCTCTGAATCGCTGTATTCCACAGCAATGCGACGAGAAAGTATAGTTGCAACATCATTCTCAATGCGCTCATGCTTAGCTTCTTGTTCGCGCTGCTCTTCCACTTTGCGTAGCTGAATACCTACAGAAAACCAAATCACAGGCACGTTACTCTCCTCCTCTACACAAAGGACTTCGCTCGTGATTTGCAAATGCCTTGCAAGCAAAAAAGAAGGCTGAGGATGTGGTCTTCCTCAGACAGAAGCGCTCTCTCAAATTTTTAAAGAGAGGAAAAGTGCAATGGCAGGTTTCCAGTGTCACATTTTCCATTAAAAAGACACCTTCATCCTAAGTACCACTGTAAATGATGAAGACATTTTACTGTTTGCATTTCCAAACAATTTTTGTACTCTCCCTTCATGGTCTTGATTAAAAGCTTAATAAATCATAGAATCACAGAATATTAGGAGCTGGAAGAGACCTCAAAAGATCATCCAGTCCAAACCCCCTGCCCGAGCAGGATCATCTAGAGTAGATCACATAGGAACGTGTTCAGATTGGTCTTGAAAGTCTCCAGAGAAGGAGACTCCACAACCTCTCTGGGCAGCCTGTTCCAGTAATCCGTCACCCTCACGGTGAAAAAGTTCCTCCTTATATTAAGATTGTAGCTATCTGAGTGTCCTAACAAGACAGGATTTCCTGTAACCTAGTTTTGGTCATGCAATGATCTGCTTTGGGGTAACTTACTATGTGAGAAGTAACACATACTGATAGCATGAGAAAATTAAATCTAGTAACCCAGTCAAAAACATGACAGAGGTTAAATATTTCGCTTTTATCTTCACACCACAGGCTGGCACAGTATAAATATGACCTACATCCTGTACTTGTCAACCGACAGGTAACACAAGCACAGGTCCTTAGTGGAACTGAAGCCATGGTAACTTGAGCCTTTGTTTCTCCTGCAAGACATGGCCAAAAGCATTTCCAGAATCACTCAAGTGCTACCAAGTTCTATCAGCAGGCTCTCCTTCATAAGGTTCTGTGCTGACATTCTCTGCTGACGTTCACACACCACTGTTGTGCTTCAACTGCTGCTGACAACTTCGTTGTCAGTGGTATTCTTAATTCAAGCACATACAGATACTTTAAGAACACTGTGAATTGGCAGTACAGCCTATCTACTGATGCTGCAGTACCCCACAGGGTCTGTGCTGTGTTGTAGCTGCATGGGGCCAGTGTAAGACTGTAGTACTCAAAACATTTGAGAATTAACTATTCAAAGTGACCACCACAGTCAAACCACAGTGTGCTCTGTGCAGCGGGGATTCTGCCATGTGCAGGGAGGTAAATGGAAAGGTACGGCTTGTACGCAGAGCTCCTCGGTGAGGAAACACCGCCCTGCACCTCTGCCGGTCACTCGCACTCCGCCAGCACAACACCTCACACCTGGCAACGCAAAGGCCGCTCCACTACTCCACTCAGACTCCTCGAGATTAGGTACGTAACAGCTTTAAGTATTAACCAACAATTTCTGAGTGCCATTTGTATGTTGGTGTTGATACGTGATGACGTGTTGATAAGCGATCAAAATTCCAGTTCTGCTTCTATCTAACAGGCTGTGAAAGACAATGTTTGTGTCATCTGAGGTTATCAGAAATGGCTACATTTTCAGGTAAACAGGAATGAGGAGCAGTTTGCCATCCAAACTAGGCATCTGATATGTGCCACTGCAAACTGAGGGAAAAATCTACTTGGCGAGACGTATGCTGCAGAGAATAAAATGCAAAAACCAGACTTATGACACGTTGCTCAAAACTGCCTTCCTACAGACACGGAATACTCCACCCCTCAAAGCTAACGCGTGTTTAGCAAGGCCCTGAGACCAACCCTTCTGCCCCTGAAGAGTCAAGCATTACCTTTCCGTATTGCTTCCAGCAGAACGCTTCTAGCATCGCTGATGACAGGGAGAGTTGAAGGATGGCGTTTGGGTTCAGGAGCAGGAATCACTTGGGATGGTGGAGATGGAGGCATTAAGGGGGCGTGAGGGCCAGGGACAATGGTTGTGGGAGGAGGGTGCAGAACAGGAGGTGGGTGAGAAAGGGCTGCAACTGTGACAGGAGAGGAGGGTCGAATACCAGGAGGAGGCAAGGGAGGAGGTGGGGGTGGTGGAGGAAGTCCCTGTACTTCAGCTTGAGGAGGAACCGGGTGAACGGGTACAGCTTCGCACACTTGGGCGGCTCTAGTGACTGGAGGAGAGGGCTGTGCTAATGGAGGAGCAATTGGAGGTGGNTGACAAAGCAGATGGGAGAGGTGGTGGTGGTGGCGGTGGTGGCGTGGGGCTCACAAACACCGGTGTTCTGCCTGTTGCTGGTGATTGAGGACGATTTTCTACCAAGCCAGTAGTGGAACTGAAATATCCAATAACAGAACAGAGTTGTTAGAGCTGGAGAGTGGGCAAATTAGTAATAACTTCCACAACTTAACAATACTGGACACTGGTCAGTAAAGAGCATTATGTACTATGATGAATTCAAGGCACTCATATCTCAAATACAAGGACATCTAGGTCTCTTTATGTAGTGTGCATCATTCTTCCAACAGACCTTTGCTCAAATTCAGCTATTATCAAGTTTATGCTCTTACATAAACCTGTGTCTTTACCAAAGTATTCCTACACTAGCGTAACTCTCCCATTCCTAAGTAAACCCAAACTGTTTTTCTGAAGGAAGGGACATAGTGTTTGGCTGACTGTTTCGATTCACAGACCTAAAAAGCCAAAACAAAAACAGTATAAGCAATGAGGATGAGTTACATTTGAAATACATATTCAAGGTTGGGTAACCGGGTGAGCGGAGGTGGTATCAGAGGTCAACAGTTCTGGGTACAGAGGAGTATGTTTAAGTGCTAGATACTCTTTTTTATAGTGCAATGAATAGGTGAACTGAAGAAAACAGAAATGGAACAGGAAAATTATTTTCCTGAGAGACCACCAGAGCCTTTAGTTACTGGGGAAAATTAATCAGAGGAGTTATGAATTTCTGTGTGTAATCTCCTGAACAATAAGATGACATTACTTTCAGGAGACTAACATCTCACCGATACAACAATCATGTCTGAATTAACTGTCCTCTATTCTAAGCTGTAGGTACCTGATTGTAAATGTAAAGATTTTGGGTATTTAATAGAGAAGTGACAAGGTCCTTTAGCCCTACTCCAGAAAATGCTCTAGCTATCTATCTAGTTCTGGAAATGCACAGAGAAATAGAAAATAAAAACATCTGGGGGAAGAGAAAAAAAAAAACCAACCCTGTTGCAATTTAGCAAACGGGGTGAATATATAGTTTTGACAGCTGACTGTCTTACTGCAATATATCCTTCCTTTCATGTAGGCTGAAATACAGCTCGGTAGTACAAATTTCTACTTCCAAGTCTCCAAAGCTAAACCCTGAGATTTCAACACCTTTCACAGAAATATTTTCCACACAGTAGCTTGTCTTGCCATTTAACTCCAAAGGCGACGCAGTCACAATACTAATGGCAAGGTGAGGCCTGTTCTCCCCATGGCAGGTGGCACCCTACGGGGCTTAGATTCCGACCTCTCTCCAACTCCTGCATGGCCCTGCAGCTGAAGACGTGCCAGGGCTGTGGACTGACATAGCCCCTAGGATGTGTGTACTGCCTGTGCTGCATGGAAATAATAAAATGAACTCTTAGGGGGGAGGTGGACAACTAAAACTCTCCAGCAAATGTGCACGTGGCCTGACGACTTTGTACCTGACGCAAGGAGGCACGGGTTTCACATCTCCCACTCCATGCATTGGAGGTGGTGGTGGCGGTTCATGTGGTCTGACCAGCACTCTCTCCTCGGCTCTGTTGAGAAGTTCAGACATCTGGCTATAAGGCAACGCAGAAAGCGAATACGATCCGTCCATATGGTCCACATATGCTTGAGATCTGCAGTAAAACAGTGAAAAATGATCCAATGTAAGCTCTAATAAAATCATTAGTGCCCTCAGCTAATGTTCTATGCTCGAGTTTGATTCCTGAATTCAATTATCTTCTCTGCACCTACATCACATATTGTACTTCATGGCTTTTCAATAACTGATCTCACCTTCTGTGCCACTGCTTCTAGCAGCTCAAGGGTTTAATGCTTTTGACAGCTATATCAGACAATTTCTACAGTATGTGTGTGATCTTAGTGTTTATTAGTCACATTATTTTGAGTTAAGTAAATGTAGCAATACAATCACAAGTTCTCATATAATGGAGTGTAATAAGAAACAGACATTACACCCAGTAATCGTTTCTGTTCCTCAGTCCCTACGTGCATGCAACCATATTATTTCATGTCATTCAGGAAACGTCCATCGACGTTAGCACGGTAGTATTTACAGCTGAATAACTCAGCTCAGCTTCTGTCAGAGCATCTGTGTTCCATCAGAAAAAAGCCACTGTTTTAGACCTAACACTGTCGCTATACCACAGATGTAAGGTCGTCTGTATTTACTGTTACTACTCAGTAGTAATACTTGGATAGCTACAGCTTAAAATGATTCACCTTCCTTGTTAATGACAACTTAAACACATCTTAAGAATCTGAACAGCCTGAAACTTTAATTAACTACTAATTTTAAACACAAAAAAAATTAAATTATATATTATTTTTCAAAAGTTTCTCTATTCAATTCAGAGGACACATGCTTGGAGAACACTTTCCAACTAATAAAGCAGCACTCTATGTCTTCCACATACTGTCACCACCTATTAAATTCTTCAGGGGGCGAAGTCTCTCTCTTACTCAAAAGCACAGCGCTGTTCTGCATGTGAGCGACATGCTCCACACAGGCAGTGCTCCCAAGCACCACAGCGCTGCCTGTAACTGCACTGCATGTACCGAGGTAAGGGCTAGAGAATCACAGGATCACAGAATGGTTTGAGTTTGAAGGGACCTCAAAGACCATCTAGTTACACACCCCTACCATGGGCAGGGACACCCTCCATCAGACCAGGTTGCCCAAGGCCTCATCCATCCTGACCTTGAACACTGCCAGGGAGGGGCAGCCACAGCTTCTCTTGGCTTAGGCCAAGGTCCTGGATACAAAAGGGCTCTGGCAACAGAAGTGTGTCTAATGTGGAATCTGACATACAACTCAACAGAAGGACAGCAGGAAAGCAGATGTTTCCGCCTACAACTTGACACAGCGGTTTACAAAGTTAGGGTACTATAAAGTTGCTCCCAGAAAAGAATGTATCGCTGTAACTTGAGTTGCACCTTACAGACTGAAATGCACTGAGACTTTTTACTGTCTAAATTCAGGGCACTAAGTTTTCTACAAACAGGTACTTTCATTTTTCAGACAGAAATCACTATCTCCTAGAATTGTTATAATTACCCACTGGCACTATTAACTCTGCTTGAAGGCCTCAAAAAGCTGAAAAGTGGACTCTCTTATAGTGCTTCTGGCCAGAAGGAAAGGGGGAAAATATAACTGATTTTGGATGACAAGGCATTTTAAAATTAAAAACTGCCCAACGAGGAGCAACTAACCACCCACCCAAAAGCACACCACCAAAACTCCTGCGACTAGTTGTCAGCCCTCTTTCCGATCAGAAGTTTCTCGGCTGGTTTTGCATGAACACCAGAAGCATCACCACAGCAGGTGTTTGCCTTGCGAAATGCTACTTTTAGCCACCAGCAAATACGTGCTGTGAAATGAGAATCCAACAGGTTGGATTTTGTAATAGACTATAAGCAGAAACATCAATCAAATCTTGGATTTGCTCAAGAGTAAAGAGAAGCTCAGTGATCTCATCCGAGTTCCAAGTGGACTTTTGTTCACATCACACCCACCATATAGTCTTGGCAGTGTCTGCTGAATTAAAATCAAGAGACTGGAATAACAGGGATTTTGTAGGTCGAGACTGGAATATCGTGACACACTGGGGTGCAAGCCTGTAACAGTGACACTGCGCCTTCTCCAAGTTGCAGAGGACATCACAGCCTCAAGGATACACATTGCTCTTAGAGATAACAAGATAATAACTACTCCTTTAAGGACACACAAAGTATTTTAAAACTGAGTTTGGATTGAACTAAATCGATGATTTCCAGTGCACTCCAAGCACAGCAGTGGCACCTCATTATTTACCATTTCCCAAGCATGTTCCCTGTTAGCATGAACATCTGTACTTAGTAAAGGATAGGAAAAAAAAAAACGAAACCTTGATTCAAAGTGTGAAGCTGGGCCATTAGCCACTTCAATGTGCTTATGTAAGAGGTTAGCATCATCTTCCGCGAGCTCTGGACCTTGGGCTAACTTCTGCCACTCTCGCCGTCTGTCATGAGGTGCCCTCGGCACTTTTTCTGGTTCATGAGGGCGATCTAGATTTTTCTGCTGTAGGAGAGTTATGCAAACAAAACTGACAGCTGAGACAGTGGATTTTTAATTAGTTGCATTTAAACATCAGCCACAAAATAACGAGAAACAATCCCAATTCAAGTGCAAGAGGCAGAAACCTCAGTATAGTGGATAATAGCTAAGAAACAGAAAAATAACTGCACAGTAGCTATTTATTCTAGGTCTGAAATGAAATTATGAATCTGACATACTGTCTCTATGCAAGAAATAGAATAATGGTGAAACAAAGGTAATGTTACCTTTGCAAAAATGCTCATTTAATTAAAAAAACAAACCAAAAACCAGTGCTCTCTATTCATACTGATTTCTTTCTAGTTCAGAGCAAACATATTTATTTAGAATATGTCATTCAAGCTTTATCACCTCTAAGACTGTCAAGATTTTGCATTATAAAAGTATTCAAGTGAAATTCTTTATTCTTGCCGTCTTCCTCTTTTTTTTTAAGTCATTGCTAGAAGATTCACAAGCTTTGGCAAACCTGCTGTTACTTACANAATGGATACAAATAGTTTTAGTTGAATTAAGTTGACTCTGTAGTTTGGATTGCTATTAATTGCATAACAAAAAAGGATTCCACAAGTAAACCCTTTCCAAGAAAAAACAGCCAGAAGCTACAGAAAGCCAACATGTATATACATACCTTCTGCTTCCTCTTTTCTTTTCGTTTGTCCTCGGTGTCCTGCAACATTTTTTCCTTCCACAGATCAAAGAAGTATGAAGGATTGGTATAAAACTTCAAACCCTCCTTTCCGTCATCCCTGAAATGCAGTGACACAAACAGGGCATACTGTTTATTTGGCAACACATGAATCCAAACATTAAGACAGAGGAAAGGCATATTAAGGAATGTCAAGTAACTCAGACCCTGGAACATTTTACCGAAGGACATTAAAAAGATAAACCTTGACCTCCTGTGCTACCGTTCTTTACTATCTTTCCTTGTATATGACGCCCTGATTTTGGAAAAGTAACTTTAACACAGGCTATAGATAAAAACCCTGAAGAGCACCACCAGCAAACAACATTCATTTCCATTAAGACTTTCATTTCTATACACTTAACAGTGTATTTTCTTCACTTTGCATCCAAGAGCAATACATCCCTTAACAAATGCAGATAATAAAACCAGCTTCTTCTTACTTCTGTTACACTGGGGTAAAGTTTTAATGCTTATAGTATCTTCTGCTACCTGTATTCTTCCAGCAGCTTCACAGTTTTCTAGTGTGGCTCCTTTAAATACTCAGGTGCTACTCAACATGAGCAAGGTGCCTGGATACTGCATCTCTATTAGATAAAATAAGCTAAAAAGTGATTAGTTTTATTTTACTAACCTGTAAGGGGTGAGAATGTTAAGTGGAGGAGGCTGTTCACAAATGTCATATGTTTCTTGCAGAGGAATAGGCAGAGTTTTGCGATCAAACAGCTGTTGATCTTGAATGGTGGAACTCCGGAAAGCTTTCCTCATTGTGATGTCCTGCAGTGACACTGAAAGAGGATATTGCCGTTGTAACAAAGCACCAAGGAGGGTTTATTCGGATTAACCTGGAATTGCTCCGTGTTGGTTAGAATATTGATATTAAGCATTACTACAAGTACCTTACGCATTTTACAGCAAAGAGAAATTAATCTAGCACTAATGCTACAGCAAGATACTGTCAGATTATGTGAAAATAAGCTTGTAATGTTCTAGGACATTATCCTCTACTTAGCTTCATAGGAAACTTTTGCTCACCTGGACACATACTAGAACTCTGTCTACCTGAAGCAGTTCAACAAACTGCTTACTGTAGGTATAAAGCATCATTCTGGTGTTCAGAAGTGCCCAGTAACATTTACCAACTCCATTTCACAATCCTTTTGGACCTAAAAGATGTACTCCCTCTCTTAAGGTGTACATTTTACCTTTATACCATCAGCAAGCCGAACTCCACATCCCCTGCGCGCAGGCATCCGCTCCACCGAAGGCCCACGGCCGTGTCCCACCAGAAAATCCCTTACGGTTATGCTACTGCTATCAGTGAGTTTTAGTGGGTAACGATACTACGTTCCAACACGTGGAACTGGTCAAATGTTGCGTTTTAAAGCAGACTTCTTATCAAGATGAAACTTCTCTGTTTAATTCAGGTGAGACACCTTGAGGTTTTTAGGCCCCGTATTTAGGAATAATCAATTACCTTTATGTAAGATTTGAAGGGAAATAACACCAGGAGAACACTAAAGGTTAAACAGTGATTTGAAAGATCCTGACCCTCTGTTGTAGTTAAATCCCACAGATCTTTTCTGTTACATAACAACTGAAATTTAGAAAAAACGTGACCCCAACTGATGAAACTTGTGCTCTCAGTTGTGGGTGCAGCGCACCTGCTCAGCACTGTGTTCAGACTGTGACTAAATACACCAGTGGCCCTCTCACCTGGCTTGGGTCTTTTAACTTGTTTGGGGTTTCTGGTGAGTCAGGCTTTTTTGCTTAATCACAATACTGAAAACACACATTTTATCTATAAGTAACTGTTTATTTTGTACGAACAGGTTGACAGAGGAGCTCCTTTACTCAAGATAAGCCCCCCACCCCTCTTATCACTAGGGCCTTTATCAACAATTTTTTAAGAGTGCATCTGTTTAAGCTAAAAGCCGCACTTTACTCTGGATCCTGTAATGCCCACAAGAACACACGCACACGTACCTACACACACGCTCACACACACAGAGCTGGATTTCTATTGTGTGAACACAAAGGGGCAGATGGCAGAATTTTTTTCCAGAGGGCTTGCAATTCCTGAAATGTTCTCTCTTCTTACCATAGCATATTGGCAGGATCCTTTGTGAGGCTAAGGATGGGATTTACATGATTTTCAGTTTGGCTTTTGAGGTTTATTACAGTTGGCAAGGTCGTGTGTTCCTGGAAAAGTTTTCCTCCTTTTTAGCCTTAGGTTCTATTCCATTACAGTGTCTTTTATTATCTTTAATACCTTTAATTAGCTGCTTTTTAGATGTATGAAAGAAGCATTATAATGCATGAAATTCAGCTAGGAGTCTAGACTTCTGCAGGTATTTTTTCACTAATAAATAACCATATATATGTTATACCTGTCATGAAGTGCATGTTGTTATATACTGGCAAAAATTTGCAATTAAAATAACTGGATTCTTTTATATTTCAGCTGTTTTTCCTTTGGCTTGTTGGTTTTACAAATGTCTCCAAACTCATTCAGAGCTGCTCAGCAATCCTGCAAGTCTTTAAATGGTTTGTCACTTATTGGAGACTACGCCAACTACAAATTAGTATGCTTCTCTTTGAACCTGCATACATTCTGAAGGCAATAATGAAGTAAATTCATTTCTTCCAATAAATAAAAATGGTTCTTTAATATGAAAACACCCATAGCATACATGACACCATATCGTCGAGGCGTACATGCATTCCTTTAGCTCTTCACTGAGCAAACACGTTCTCCATTTTTTTGTTTAAAACTCCATTTTTCTCAATGTGTAAAAGGGGGTAACATACCTGAGGACATTCAACCCATTCCCAACAGTAAGTGTAGATTACTTACTTTCTACAAGTAAGTTCCACAGCAAAGGCAGAAAACAGAAAAGCTTTCACTGCAAAGCATGCCGTTACCCAAAACTGCCTGTACTAGGACAACAGGACTAAGGAAATGAAAGGCTGTGGCATGCAAAATACTGAGAATCATGAAACTCATATAACTCGCCTGCAGACAGGGATCAGGCAAATCCCATGTTGCGAGCACAGCGTAATCCTGAGCTGTGCACAGTTTGCCTTACAAAGCTGTTTGCTTAGTGTGCCAGCTGGCTAAGAGACAGAAGCCCTGTGTGGCATGCCACCTCAGGGGGCACAATATGTGAAAACCTGCCTGGTCACCCGGCCACTTTGCTTTGGCTGACTGACAACCCACCACAGCAAGGGGACAGGTCAAACAGATCAGACGTAGGAATTCAGGTATGAGAAGGGACGAGGCACTGCAGGAGGGGCTGGAAATGCTGCAGGCATTTGCAAGCATTTGACTTGATGCTGATAAATTTAAGCTTCCAGTTGTCTAATTCCTGGCAAGCACCAGAACCTTCCTACAGCCCAAGATCATAAATTTCACATGCATACATTTCCCTGAAAGTCCATCTGATACACCACTTGTGTTTACTGTAGTCAACAAAAAAATGGGGTCTTAAATAATTGCTTTAAAAACTGAGATGTTCATAATTTAAGTTAAACAATCTTAAATGCCAATTTATCATTACTCTCTCTGTTGCCTGGACGATACGAAGATTCCAGGCTTATTATATCAGTCAAACTAACTTTCTGTACACCGCAGTACAGAACATATAATAATTATCTCTGTGACAATGCTAAATGGCCAACACTGGTTTTGTACATTTGGTTTTGAAAAAGAGATACCAGACCATTTTTATTTGTAATCAACAATGAAACAGTGTGTGTTTCTCTTAACAAGGGGGATAACTAGGTTCCTTTTGGGATGAACTAAAAATTGAATAAAAGAACCCATCAGTAACATACACGTATGATAACATTTTATCTCTCTTAGGCCTCTTGCTAAACTGCAACTTGGAATCTATAAAAAAAGTCAGGCACGGAGCACATCAGTGTACCAACAGAAAGGAGCTTTTTTACATTTCAAAGACATTAAATACTATATTTTACTGCACCAGAAATAAAACCAAACACTGTTACTAGATTTATTTTTGTCTTCTAGACTCACTCAAATGTACAATTTCTGAAGATGTTCTAGGCCAAAAAACTACCACTCTTGTAAAGGTGGTAAAGAAATAAGTACTATTCCTTACAAACGCTTGGGCTCTCAACACTTCCTGCATAATTTCATCCTGACCACTTTAAAGACCATGAAGATTTGAGTTCCACAGCTACTGATATCTATCAGCAAACTTAAAAGTTCACCATGGCTCTGTATTACAATGGCTCCATAATTAAGAATGATCGAAGATAGCTGCTAGGTGGTTGCTAAGAAGAGGATCAAAGGGCATTGTTTAAAGGAACACTGGTAATCCAGCTGTCCCACACCAGTAACATCTCAGCAAGATATCTCCAAGCACAGACAGTTTGGCAACGAAAACCCAAGGCCAAGCAACTGAACAGTCTGTATTGTAATACAAAAACATGCCCATGGGTCAAGACAACCCTCACTCAGGTGAAGACTCTACCTCCATCCAGGCACAGTGATTAAAGAAGATGACACACCAAATACTATAATTACATGTAAACTACTAGCCACGAATTGCAACTGGGAGCATATTACCTTGTGGCATTTGTGTGTAACAGCTTTGGGGGTGCTTGAGTTGTGGACATCCACCAAGCACCTAGGGTGGAGTAGAGCAGTATCTCCCCTGTGTGTAGGAACAGACTTACTGCACACCGGGTAACAAACCTGCTTTCCAGACAACTCCATGATTGCAGAACTGAATATGACTCAGTTGCCCACAATTCCATTTCTCTCTTCAAAATCTTACCCAGACATTTGAAAAGTAGAGGGAAGAAAGCATGACAGCACTGAACAAACAACTTAGTTGTAATGTTTATCAATGAAAGGTGTTGAAAAGTCTCTTCAGTAAAATTTGTGTGATTCCACTCCTAAAGATGCTGCAGCCTTGAATAAAGATATGTGTGATTTATATACATATATATAAATGATTACCCACTTCAACAATGCTTAGAATCACACCCATTCAATGTTTCTCTGCCGTTAGGGTACTTCTTACTTGTTGCTGCAGGTTTCATAGTTATACTCAGCAGAAGGATGACTTCTCCAGAACAGAAACTACTCTTTCCAGGGCTAGTCCCCAACACAAGAAATGTAAAATTTCTGACTTATTGATTAAAAAAAGAATCTAAAACAGCTCAAGCACTCTTGGAATAGAGAAGTATGTAGCTCAACAACTACAGGTAAACAAGATGTAAACGTTACAGCAATCATGTTAAGAGGACTCAGAAGCTGCTTTAAATGCAGGGTGTAGAACCAGGGAGCCCTGAGCAGCCCCCTCGGGGAAGATGCGAATCACCCACCTGCATCAAGCAGTGAATCTGCTGGTGACACTCAACAAAGCCACCACATTATTATTATTTAGCAAATGCCATTTTGTCCAGATCCCTCTTTTTAAACGCAAAATACAAGTTATGCAATATCATGGCTTCACCATTGAACTATTAAGCTTTGGACACGCTAATTTAAAACCGATTTGCTTACTAAATAACCTGTAAATTGCATCAAGGGCTAAGAAAATGAGAAGAAAAAGCACAGAGCAGTTGGAGGTCTCCCATCTGCCCAGATTTTGAGAGGGAGACACTCAAATCCAATGTACAGATAAGCAGAGAGATGTGCCAAAGAAAGTGACCTGCTATACAACTTAACAGTTTCTTTATTTGACATTGCCAGAAAAATTCCTTATGAATTAACTGAGAACAGCAATATTCTCCACATTAGCATATTACACGTGGAGGCCATGACCCAATTTTCACACGCTCCCTGTTGTTAACTTTGATTACAAAGTCACCAAATTCTTCCAGAACTAGAGAGGGAAACTGAGCTGCCCCTTAAAGTGGGATTTACCACCCTTCCTTCTGAGTTGCACAGTGGGCTGAGGATCCTGATTTGAAAGCTGACAGGGTCTCCCCATTTCCAGAAGCACAGAGACCCCAATTAGCTGCCAAGATGGTTAGGTTTCTGCCCACCAGACACCGCCTTTTTCGCCTATAGCAAAACCTCTGATCTTGCGTCAGCATCAATCCAGCAAAACGTCTGAACTACTATCCTTTCTATGACACGACAGCAGGACGTTTAGGAAAGAAAGAGACAAATGCATATATTCAAAGCCAGAACCTACAGAAAGCAGTGACAACACTGACTGATTCCTTTCTGGAAAAGTACCCCAGCACCGAAGCACTTGTGCCATTAGGGTTTTTAAGTTCTTCGTCACAGTTGTGTCAGATACACTCAGATACACACAGTTGTGTCAGATACACTCTACAAATCAAGAATTTGATACACTGACTTTGAGATTAAAATCCACTCCAGTTTGAGATTTAAATAGAAATACACAGTTCATATTAAAAAATCACTACATTAATATGCAGATAAACTCTTAGTTTATGAATTCTCCTTCTGCCACAATACCATTTATTTCTGAGTGATACACAACTATTTTCTAATACTTCACTACACTGTACATCAGAGCTGTGCACTGCAAAAAAGAACAACATAAAAGCTGAAGAGAATATTCTTTTAAAAACTTACAGATTTCTAAAGATATGAAACTATTTACCTGTAGTAGTATATTCCAAGCTTAACGCCACAAATAAATTCAACAAAAAATGTGGTTAATTAACAAAAAACTATTATAAAATTCACAATATGGGGGGAGTTAGTAATGTTATATGTAAATAATGAAAGTAAAAATTTTTGCAGAGAAACTATACTCTTATGGTTTATATTCCAAACTACAAGGATATCTTACATTGCAGGGCTACTGAAACTGTCAGCCTTAGTTCATCTCCACAGAAAGAATGTGTTTTCTCAGTCCTGAAAAGACCCCCAATATGGTAACCCTTGAACACACAAAGGCTAGTTTTCCATACAGTTGGGATAGACTTCAGTTTACTGAAGGAAAGCAGAGAATTTCTTTTTACCTGTATGCAAATTTAGTATGATTTTGGAAAGGAAAAAAACCACACATACATGTAAAAAATAAATTACGTAAAAATTTAATCATTTATAATATGAAATCGATAATTTTGTGAAATCAAGACTTTGAAAGCCATGTAGTAATTCAAACCAAACCAAGTTCACAGCACTTCTTTTTTGACAGAGGCCCTGTATACTGGGATTTCAGGATCTTCAGGATGAATCCTAGCCTTAGTTCCACATCTGGTTTTATTCTTTCACACAGATATTGTAATAATTCAAAGTGAGAAAACACACAAATTATTAAAAAACTTCAGAGCTTTTTATTACTTTGACTCTACCAGAAACATCTTGCCAGTATATGCACCTCATTCAATGAATCTGACTTGGGCTGCTTTTGTTCGTGCCACTCAGCTTTAACTGAATCTTAATTTCTTCCTCCTGTGTAATAGCATGGGCCCAAAGGAACACATTAAATCTTCTATTACTGCCTGCTGGCAAAGAACTAGCAAATGAGACTCATTTTACAAGTATAGCCCATTTTACATAGGCTGTTAGCTGAAGAGAAGTACGGAAATTTGCTCAGATCTTGCACAGAGGGTTAAGAAAGGCAAGGGAAGTACATCCAAATGTTTCCCCCTCACCTTTATGCTTTAAGATCCTTCACCTGTTTTAGTTCATATCAGAACTAAACCAAAATTATCTGTTATGAATTTCTAAATTTCAAGCCAAAGATAGGATACCGAAGGAGAAATAGTTGCCTGAGCCTCAATTTTTAAGAGAACATCAATTTCCCTCTCATCTTTTTGTCCTCAGCTGATGACTCATTCTGGGCAGACGTTGGTGAAAAAGGATCAACTGGGTATGGCTCAAGGACTGTGTATTCTTAGGTTAATAAAAATGTCACTTAATGGTTCCTGACACTGAGGACTGCAAGCGTTCCTCTGAAGTACTTAGTAGTCAATGCTATTCCATGGCGTAGGAGACAAATCCACGGTGTCAGGTTTGAGTCACGCTTTGCCACTCTAGACTTGATCAAGTAGACCTCTTTTCAGCCCTGTTTTCTTTAACCGCATTGTCTTTCCCTTTCTTTCAATTCTCTAACATCAAATAGTTAAGGATATTTAGTATTGAAACCTACAGATTTGACAAAGGCCTTTTACACAGGAAAGTACAATTTTTCCATCTTGTTGTCCTGTAACATCCTTAAATGCTTCAAGTCAATGACTTAAAATGGTCTCTCCATTTTTCTGAACTGTGAATAGCTGCCATACCAGATACACCATATCAACATATACCCCACTCTGATTTAACCCAAAAATTAGGTTGTCAAGGGTAAACGCAGAAATGACATTAACACTTTCAAGTATTACAGCTTTTACAAGATTACTACTGCTGACAATTTGTTACTGCCCACAAAAAGGATTTTTGCCATTATCCAACCACAGTAAACATGGTGTTCTATTGGAAAAAAAGAGGGGCATGTGAATGATTTATGCTCAGTTGTCAAGAGTCTTGGAAAATCCCATTAATGTAAGAATTCCCCTAGGCAAGTCACGATTTCATGGAAAATGCACTGCTAGCTGTAAACAGCTGTCTTTCGAAGCCTGCTCTAAAATTCACGTCACCCAAACTATAAAATCAAAACTTCCGAAGCTTAATTTTGCTATTAGTGACATTTTGACACCGGTAACTGAACACAGCCTGAGCCCATGCTGCTGGTGTGACACTCCAGTTGTCCTGAATGACACACGACTATTACACCCAATCATTCAGAACTGAATAAAACTGGATCCCACAAGTAATCTGAAATTGTTTTGCACATCCTAGGAAGTGGGATGTTGCTGTACTTCGTAGGTCTTAGTCATATAGTGTAGAGCACCCTAAAACTGTTTGGGGTTATAAGAACCTTTGTAGTTCCACCTGTAAGCAACTGGTATCCAGGAAGGAAAAAAGCTTCACGGCATTTACATGGTAATGTGGTCAGTGTTCCTGCAGCCACCACAAAGCATTTGCATAATACAAATCCCATACAAATTCAATCTTAGAGGCCTGAGCCATTCCCTCCTGACTACTGAAGTACTCGTTTTTCACTTAAAGCTATTTAGGAAGTATCCAAGGGGGTATATCGCATCAATAAATGGAGCAACATCTTACAGAAAGCAAGATGTTAACAAATGCAAATAGTTACATCCCATAGGAATTACTACGAAGGTAAGAAAAAAAAAGACTTATCTCCAAACAGTATTACATATTGTTAATATTATTAACATTAATATCTAATACTACTGAAGTGACATACTCCTATAGCCAGTTTTATGTAAATTCCTTGGTAATCACGAAAATGCTGAGCTCAGAAAGCTGCTCAAGGCCATAAAAGAAACCTGTAGCAGAAACAGAAACAATCCTCTCAAGATGCTTTGCCCTGTGTTCTTATGAATACAATCTCAACTGTTATTATTTCCATTTCACGTATCTGTGGTGTCTGGGTGACAAAATAAGAAATCTTCAATGCAGGAGTTAACTTACATTCCTCTTCCTTTGGATCTAGTTGTGTAACACTGACAGACAAGCGATCTACACGTTCTTGTAAGGAGTTGACTCTAAATGAGAAACTGTGTGCTTCGTTGAAAAGTTCACCGAATATATCTTCAGCATATTTACCTGAAATATGAAAACAAAATTAGATTCAAGCATACCAAGAGACAGTCAAATGAGTTTGCTGTGAAAAAGGTATCTGTTTTTTTAAGTATGTAAATCTAAGGTGCATGAATATCACTTGTAACAATCTGCATAACTGATCTCATTAAGAATGCTTCAGAAAAGTAAATAAAAGTTAAAATTGGTTTGTAATTTATCAGAAATGAAATTATTTAATACAGCACAGGGCAGATATCCATCTGGTATAAATTAACTATGCCGATATGCAAGGAATTAGACTGATTTTTTTTTTTTGGTATATATAAAAGGATGATTTTCAACATCTGAAGCTGCTTCTGTATGGGTAGTAACTAATCTACCTTATCTCAACATTTCTCAAAACAAAGCACAGCTCTCATTCCAACGACAGAGGACCTTTCAAAAACCAGGTATTTACATTATGTTAATTAGAACCAACCTATAAAAAAAGACACACTAAAATAGTAAATCCTACTTTGAAGGACCAAAAATCCAGTAACTGATTTATTTATGATGAAGTAAAAGAAGAATCTCCTTTGTTCCCTTCAGGGGATGTCCCACATTTACCCCAGTAAAACACAGATGCAGGTATCACAAGAAAAGCATCAGTAACGAGTTTCTCTCTTACAGAGGGGATACTTCATGCTTCTCATGCTCCCCAAACTCAGCTTGAGTGCTCTGCCAATGCCACTGAACCCCCTGCCGTCACAATTCCTAGCAGTATCTCCAGCCATATTTCTGAAGTATGACGCGTGACAGCTCAAAAACCTTTCTACCATACTGTGCATGGGTAATTTCTGTACTGTTAGTGCGCTTACACTGGTTTTGTAAGCATGAGTCTCACCGAGTCCTAACTACCTGGTTTGCATGAGTTCCAACAGGTACAACAGGAAAGGACAGCTGTGACAATTTTGCCGTTGGTGCACATTAAATCCAGAAGTATACATAAAAATGAGGACATTTTAAAACAAACATAGCAAGAGGATAAAAATCAAGTCCCTTACAGGTTCTGTGGCAACTGCTTAAGGACACTGTAGTAAGCACGAGCCCAGTGCATACAATTTATTAAGACCTAGGTAATGGCAACAGAAAATCAGCATGACTGTCAACAACAGAATATAAAAGGGTCTATCAGAAGAAATGTACAGAGGAAGAAAATAGAAAGGGTCATTAATTCTGACATATTNCCGAGGAACAACTCAATAATAAATATTCCTTCAAAGACACGAGGAGCAAGAAAGCCTGGCAGGGAGTCTAAGCCAACAGGTAAGGAAGGTATAAAGGATTACTTGAAGAAGCCAAATAATTGTGGACAAGGTATTTTAACACTTTCCGCAGATGTTTGGTGAAAGGAACAGGGAGAGCCTCATGCCAGAACTCTTCTTTGTGAGCGGCTGAAAGAAACTGAAAGGACTATATAAAAGTTGCAAAACTAAAACAACAAGATGACCAGTGAAAATACTAGTAAGAATTTGTAAATCTCCTTAACACACGCTGATGGGTGGCAAGCACAACAGTAAGGTTCAAAAATTTTTTCATGGAACATCTTGAGAGCTACAGGTCCCGTAAGCCTGACACCCAGACAAATGAGTATAAATCATTATGAAGAACTGGATTAGCAGAGACCTGGATGACTCATTAAAGAGGAGACAACACAACTTTTCTAAAGGTTTATAAGCACATGGATGGAGAGCTATGATTTATTTAGATTTCCAAGAGAGTTTTGAATGTCCTTAATCAAAGCTTTTTAGGAAAACCTAACAGATGGGACATAAGAAAGAAATGACATGGCATGGATAACTAATTCATCAAAAGGTACAAAACAGATGATAGAAGTAAATTATTTGCCTTCACAGTTGAGAAAGGTGAACTTCCATTTTCTGTACTGGGATCTACACTATTTAAGATACCTGTAAATGACTTGAAAGAAAAAACCAAAAAGATTGGAGTTTGCCAATGATATCAAGTCACTGAAAAGAAACACACTGAGCGTGAGTGAAAAAAAACCAAAACAAAAACCCCAGCTGGCTGAAGAAGTTTCCATGCTGGCAAGATTTGGAGGCTGGGAGATTAGTAGGAGTATCATCCATGTTCTCCTTGATCTCATTCTTGGAGCTTCAACTATTAGCCACAGCAAGAAGCAGACCAAAGACGCAGCCATTCTTCTAAACTTTGTCTTTCATTATGAGTCCACAGTAAAATACACATGGAAAGTTAGTAAAGTCTACTTAGCTGTCAACTCACCTAACATAAGACTTTCTAAGACGCATCCTGAAACTGAAAAATTTATGTTCTTTAACCTGTATCTGAAACATGAGAAATAACTTTAAAACATGCATAAAGAGCAATATTACTAAACTTTTAATACACATTAATGACAACTTTAATGTATTTCAGGTAATATATTCAGATATTCATTTTAATTAGGCAACTCTCATAATAAAGAGACATGCAAATAAAAATTAAAGTCAAGTGTAAAATTTCAAGTATAGAATAAAAAGTAAATTGCAGGGCTGTAAAATCCAACAACCTCCCATTTATAGGTGTATTTTCAGGCTACAGTTTGTTTTATGTATATCATTTCATCAGGTTTACAATTCATCTACCTCATTAATGAGCTCCAACTGCAAATAATCTGTCCCAAAAATCTTTTTCATGATGTTGCATCCAGCCACAAACACACTGCAAGGAATATTTTGAACACTATGCTTATGAACAGTAATCCTCCAGTGGGAAATACATTAAAACCAACCTGTCGCGTTTGAAGTGGTATGTCAACCATAACGGCTCTACCTACACACCTCTTGGCAGTCTCTCGATTTAGCCTCAAGTATATTTAGCTAAAAGCTTTTTCAAGCAAAGCAAAATGTTTGCACCTAGTGAAACGTACAACATCCGTTCAAAGAATACTACGTGTGAATGTCTGTATGCACACAGCATTTATTTGTTTGAGTTGCCGTCTCTTTGTCCATTCCATACATCTTCATGTTGGAATGGATTTTGAAAGCTATGATCACACGTGATAACACTGAACAAAGTGTCATGAAGACTCAATTAGAGAAAAAAAAAATCTTACGAGAAAAAAGCACATACATTAGTAAAAAAGCTGATCTTGTTCCACTTAATTTATAGGTAATATGCTAGAAGAGTTGGGAATCAAAATTAATTCCATTATATAGAATGAATATTCCAAAGTAATAGTACCACTTCAGAAAATTTACATCATTATGGGCCCACTTGATGAATGCAGTGCAATAAAGAGGATGATGACTATGACAATTAAAATAGTAACGCCTTAGGATCTTGGTCACAGCTGGATACATAATACCAGATTAGGAAGACCAGTGATCTTGTTTGCCACTAAATTAAATGACAATATAGAGTTCTGCAAATAAATTATTTGAACATCTGTGAAAAGCTCATTTCACTGCATTTGCAAACTTGCTCAACTGAACAGACACGAACCAAAATTTGTTATTTTGAATAGGCAAGTCATATTCCCTCCAATATTACTAGTCATTCTTTTCAGTCCAGCATTTATTTTTATTAACAGAGCAAATGTTTGTTTTTTCTTTGGCTTTTTTTCCATTTAAATAAGAGGATACATTATTATTTATTTTAATTAAGGAATGTATTAGTCACCTTATTATTCTTTTCACGACATTTTTCTTGTCTCAAAGGGGTCTAGTCATAATTAACCATTCAGTAAGAAGGGGGATGCAGGAATGCAGCTCCCTCTGGTGTCAGTCATAGTCCTTTCCTTGTGACAGACAAATAAAACACCTGGGAAGGGCTGGGTAGTCCTGCCGCCCCGTGAGAACATGTGTGTGTTTTGATAGCCTCTTGTGGACAATTATTTTCCTGACTATTGAAAGAGACCTATGAGCTGAAAACAGAATACCAGCTAGTATTGCTAGTGTCAAGTCCTCGCTACATTAATTTTATTTAATTGAATGTTGTAGCAAAAATCCAGATATATCTGAAGCCAAAGGCTTGTTTCTCATCAGGGTCATTTCAACCTCACAGTAGGAGACAGACTAAAAGCTAGGAGACTGAACTGTATCCCAGGTTTGGAGATAAGAACCTTGGTAGATCCTTGAGAAATTTAGTGGCTATGGCTGAATGAGCTCTGAAAAACAATGTACTAAATATAGGTCAACAATACTAATTAGGAACCTACCATTATGAAGGTGTAAGGGCAATCCACAAGGACTGGATTTAAGGATTGTAACAGGAACACCAAAGTACTGAAGAGACAACCTGGTTCATTTGGCCAGCACAATTGAACCAGGTATATATCAGGGTATCAAAAGTATCAAACTCTGCTGGAGGCTTCTTCAGGAACAGGTCTGATGCTTCTTGGTAACATCCAAGAAGGAAAAATTCAGCCTTCAAAAATCTCCAGTCATGAAGGTCTGAAATACCACTTTGTATCTCCCACTGAGGACACCATCAAGTAAACTGGCTGAGATTATCTGTCAGGTATCTGGATATCCGTGAAACACTGCTGAGAGATGAACTTGATGTTGAAGACACCATTCCTAAAGATCATTTCACAGGGAAGTCTTATTCTTCCTTTCCTTTTTTTAGTTATCACCTCAATTCACCATGTAGGCAAGGAATTAATCACAGGCAGGACTTAGTTCACCTAACACCCAGTTGTTTTCAGTAAGATATTACTGACCATTTGTTTGCTCGTCCCCTTGTTATCACTCAAGGTGCAGATGAAACAGCATCATGCTGGTGAATACTGCTGGGGAGACAACATCAAGAAATCAGACAGGAGCCTGTGAGAGGGTGGGGGTCTCTGAAATGCTGAGTAAGCCTTTACTTTTCAAATTTATTTACCTCGTGTGCATAAGAGCACTTTCTCTAGTGTTCCCTGGCCATCAGCAGAATGAGTGGTGACTAATGAAGGAAATTCAGAGAGGATACTGGATATGTTTGTGAGCCTAGTAAGAAGGAGGATTCCCAGGGTAGGACCGGCTGATTTGTGAATACTGACTGAAGCTCCAGCTGCAGATCTGCAGAGACTGACCTCTGGTCATGCAACAGGCAAAGAGCCTCACCATGTGCTGAAGATGTTGTCCAGACAGGATGAAGAGAGAGAGAAGCTGGTCTTTGAAATGAAGAAGCCTGATTCTAAACATTAGCTGCAATCCAGGTACCTTGATAGTAAATATATCTGGAGAAACATTTCCCACTTAATGAACATTAGCATCTTAAACCATTGCAAAGTGAAGGTTTTCCTCAGATAAGAAAGTGTCTCACACAAGATGAGCAGCGTTTAAAATCCTGTAGGGGATGGCGTGGTGAGCAAAAAAAAATNGGGGAGAGAGAGAAATATGTTTGAATGCCAGGGTTTTACTCCTTAAAACCAACAAATAAGGGACCAGGAAAAGAAATAACTAACTAGAAAAACATGGTAAAAAAACAGGTAAACATAGAAAGAGGGAAAAGGCTAGTGAAGGTTCAGTGTTATCTGAAATTTGTTTTCACTAACATAAAAGGCACCCCAGATTAGCAGAATTATGCAACAGTCTCTTTAGAGCTGGGGGGGGGGGAATGACATCTTTCTGTTATTGAAAAGGAGTTCAGGTTTGAATGCCTGCAACGTATATATTCATTAAAGGAACATACTCAAAAGGAGGAGTGTTCCTCTCCCCAGATGGAGGTGTCAGAGACCAGGGCCAGGAACAAACCCACCAGTTAGGCTTCTTATGCTACTGAGATTCTGTGTACAGGGAACAGATGAATAAAAGGAAAAAACAAGATTGGTCAATAGCTGTGAACCAAACGAGGAGGTTATATGCAGACAATAGAACTATTTATCCATCTTCTAACAATGGCACAGCTGCATAGTGTTTCACGAAGGCTGGAATGCTATAGCCCCCCCTCCCCCCAACATACGCCAACTCAGGCAGCACTGGAGTTCTGTATCCGCAATCTTGCTGTAAGAAATAGGTAAGCACCCCTCCAAAGCAGATATACTCAAAAAGGAAGAAATACTGGGAAGAAGTGTGGCTAGGAAACTAAGCCAGCTGTTGCTGATGTCCAGAGAGTTTCTGTTGCCATAGCACTAAGAAAAGCTGTCAGAAGACAGATTCCTTTTTTATGAAGTTAGGGTACACTGGGAATAGACGGGAGAAAAATTACTTACTGGCAATTCTGTACGTTGTGTCAAGACAGACTGAGGTATTTTCATGCTCCAGGGAGAAAGGCAAGGACTATCACTCAAAGCAGAAATAAGTATTTTGTCCTTTCATCTCTACTTCTTTTAGAGGTCAAAATTTTTCTCAGACTCAACAATTAAAAGCAACACATCAAATAAACGACAAAAGGACCAAGACTGTCTATGGAGACACACAGAAGCTACTGTTGACATACTGATGTAAAGCTCTTTTCATTTTATATTCAAACATAGGAAAACAGAATTCCTGTTATTTTATAGGTATTGTCCATCAGTCATGTCCTACTTGCACATAGGTTCCCAGATTATAGGCACACAGTTCATTCAGGTTGACAGGACCTCCACAAGTCAGCTAGTCCAACACCCTGCTCAAAGCAGACCCAATTAGATCCAATTGCTTGACTAGTTACCATCTCCAAGAATGGATATCTAGCCACACACAGAACTCTACACCTAGTTTTTCTTTAAAAAACTGCATAATTTAAAATACTGGAGGCTCTAATTCCATCCCAGTGCTTTTTGTCCATATGATACCAGAAGAAAGGTCTTGAGTCATAATGGCAAGAATTTAATACTATATTTGAGGGCCGGTAACTGAAAAATCTTAGAGGCAGAAATGACTAAGTGCTGATCAGGTCAAAGAACGTTCATTTAAATTTGCATAACTTTACTCTCAAAAGCAAAAGCAGCTTTGGTTTAAAGGAAATTAAACCCTACCACAACACTTGGTTTCTGCTTTCAGAGTAAAGCTTCGTTTCATCTGCAACTTAAAGGCTGATTCTCAAACTATACATTATCCACAGAAAACAAAAAGGGAAGGACTGCAGAGAAGCTGGTTGCCAGGGGACTGCTGCAAAACGATGCCTGCTGGCTGTGACTCACAGACAGCTACTAAAATTTATCTGCATGTCAGCAGACCTCACTGCAGACCGGTAACAGTGACACACCAAGCAAAGACTGGTTATTTGGGTTTAAGCACGTGGGAGACAAAAATCCTATGCCAGAACTCCCAAATCTTTCTGAATTTGTATTGCTATTAGCACAAGCAGGCAGAAAACCTGCAAGAATTCTGCAACTTAATACTGTCATAGCTACCCATACCTTTGTAACACAGTCTCCATTTTTAACGAGCAATCCTAAAGATTGCTGAGAAATAAGGATTACTTTCCGAAACACATTCTTGTAGGAAAATTGCAGGAAAAATTGTCTTTTATAAACACCATACACAGTATGAAAAATCTCTGCATGTGCAGGTTGAAAAATTAAATCACTTGATTGCATGAAACTCAGAAAAGGAACATTGGCCATCAGTAAACACTGCTCACAGAAAACCTGCAAACATAACAATGCTATTTGGGAGAAAGAACAAAAGACTGAAGTAACAGGTCCTGTCCATCAGTTTTGGACTTATAAAAAGAAATCCTGAGTGACCTATTATGGGCTTGCTGTTACACAGTAAACTCGTACATTTTCCCTCCTCTGTTACCTTCCTTGTTACTTCCAACAGCATGTGCCTTTCTGACCACAAGTGAGTCACTACTCCATGACAGAAACTCCTCTGAGGTGAAAACAGCTAATTTAGGGCTCATCCCTGCATATGCACACTTTACCAAGAACCACATTCCTTTCACAGAAAAGGAGTTTACATAATTACTGTTACATTCCACATAAGTCTGGAGCATTCTATGGATATTCTTCAATACTTTTAAGCTTTTTTTCTCCCTTAACTGAGTTCTTTCTCTTCTCCTTTTTTTTGCTCCTGAACTCTTACTGAACAGCTGTATACAGAGTGTCAGGCACAAGGTCTGCATATTGAGAACACACAGTAAAGGCAGCTGAATGTCTAATAGGTGAGTACCGAGACCACAACGCTGGGTTAGAAGTTAGTGTTTCTTAAAATTAAAAAAACCCAAAACCAAAACACACACAAGTGATTTGCTGGGGTCTTTTTAAGGTCAAATGAAACTTCCAAATGAAAATTTGAAATGTGAATTTGGTATGCCACCTAGGCAAGGAAACAGTCACAGAGTCCTAGATGGAGTATATAAGCAAAGAATTTATAAACCAAATGAACTAAAATAAAGGAATATAATATTTGTAAGAGTGACTTGGAAGCGGAAGCTAGTACACAAGTGGCTAGTCTGGGAGGACTTTTGGCAGAATGAAGACCACAGATGGATATCACATACTGCATCCTAATCTGATACACTCTTAGTTCACCAAAAAGAATTTAAATAGTTATTTTCCTTGCTGTTGCAGCAGCTATATTAATAATGTTCATATTTATGTGTTGTCAGCATCGCTGTCTCGACTGCATAATTCAGTGTCCTCAATTAAAGTCTTCAACCTAATAGCACCCCAACAGCTTTGAAAGGCTGCCAAAACAGAGTCACCAAACAGTATACCATCAAACCAATAACTAAATTAACCTAATTAACAAATTAGGCTATATCACCTACGACCCTAAGTTACTGACGGAGCTGAAAGGCTTTTCACATCGTAGATGTATATACATGCACATGTTAATATTTAATGCATTGGTAGCCTGGAAAATACTCATGTCCTAGTGATTAAAATGCACTCATAGTGCTGGAAATTCAGAATGCTATCATGCTGGCTTAGTTGACAATTTTTAAAAATTGCTCTAACTTAAAGAAAAAAAACTACCCAGAAACCAGCCTTTTCAGAAAAACGCCTTCAGAGTTCTAGAGCTTGAGATGTATTCACTCCTCTAAATGCACAAGGGAAAATACTGTTGACAGAAGGGAAGAGGAGAAGTAAAACCTTCAGCTCTTTAAAACACCATGTAATAACAATGTTTCTAGGTTTATTACTTTAAAAGACAACTGCTTTGTTTTCTGAATGACCACGACTTGACAAGAAGTTTAACTTAAAGAGAATTAAGCAACCAGTGATACAGTCCTCATGACATAATCTGTACTCAGGAGTCCTTCTAAGGTTAGCAACTGCTGCATTCATTAACTACCCGATCACTTTTCCTGTCAGAAATATATGTCTCAACAGTTTTAAGACACAGAAAAATTCCTAGCTTGCTTTCACAGAAGACCATCCTAGTCACTAGTCCCCAAAAGGAGTATGTTCAAATCTCAGTCAGTTTTCTACTGAGAACTGGAAAAGGTGCTCCTACTTCAACCACAAAAATGACGACCACAAGATACATTAGTTCTAAATACAGCTATTAGGACAAAGTACTTACTTAGGCTACTCAGTTGCCTGATTATATTTGCCAAGGAGATATTGGTGACACATTCCAATTCATTCTTGATACCTCGGGGCAGAGCTGTGTGGCACAGGTGCCTGGGGTCTATGTTTCTTTTCACCAGCGGCATTGTGAAATGTATCAAAGGACCAGCAAACCTGAAAAGAAAGGAGACAAAATACTGTGTAAATCTAATTATATTTTAGATTCAGATTATGTCTTAAGTTAAACTGACTAACCCTAACAAGACAAAAATACCTCCATAGTACTGGTGGAATTCATTGCTCTGTGAGTACATAAATCTTTTCTTCTTTGCCCAATGAAAGACTATTTCATTCTCTCTTTAAACCTTTACCTGACTCAGATGCCAGTGAAGTGACAAATAATTTTTTACAGTTCATGATTTTCTCTTCCCCTCCCTGTAAAAAAAGACAGGAAAATCTTTGCAGTGCGAAAGCATTTAATAATTATTTCCTTCTTGATGGACTACTTCCTCATTCAGGTCAGGCAAAGTCCAGCAACAAATTCCCTTTATTAGGAGGTCAAACTAGTTGCGTACTCCACCTGAAAGATAGACATGATCCATCCATTCTGTAATGTCATGCTACTAGCAAGAGTCACCCTTTAGTCTAAGCATCACTTCTAAGCCATACCTAAATTAAGATAAGAGAAGATGTTTCCCATCCACCTACTCTGCTACTGGCAATAATTCAGCTAAGATCACATCTTCCAAATACAAGTCTTCCCAGGAAACTTGCTGTGCAAAGTCCTCCAAGACGCAGAAATCCCACCTCTCCACACCTTTCCAAATTCATGAATGTTAAATTTATTGACAGTCATCAGTAAGTTTGCAGACAACATAAGAATCTTCAAGCTGTGAACCTCAGGCTTGTAATTTTCTGCACCCACAGGACTGATCAGAAGGAGCTTCCCAGGAGACAAGTTATGCCTCTCATCTTACTAGTGCTGCTTATTAAGATCTATTAAAACTACCCTTTGTGAAAAATAGATTTCATAAAATTCTGCAGTTTTTTCATCATCTGTCACATAAAACTGAATGACCAATGCAAACCTCCCACATGATACACAGAAAATGGAAACACTTGGAATTGGTATAACTTAGCTTCCCTTCCTATTGCACCTTCTCTTGACAGCAAGGCAGAGGAGTTTTCCTCAAGGCAGAGGAGTTTTTCCTCTGCTTAGAAGCTTCATTCCAAAACATTCTTAGGATGCATCCAGGGCTTTGTGCTATGCCACACATCGCCTCTTCCCAGCAGTATGTATTTACCACTACTATCTGTACTTGGTTGAAACAGATTCTTTTGGAGAAGAATAACTTAAGGCCATGGTTATAGAATGAAATTTTGCTGACCTAGAATGGCATAGGGAATTAAGACAACTGTAATGGAGTATTTGCCTCTTGCAGACTGCTTAGATTTCTCCTTGCCCCTTTTCCTGGGGGTATACTCTTTCAGCAAGGCCAGGGCTCGTAGCTGAGGGACCCAGGCAGGACTACCTGAGAAATACCTCTGTGTTTCCAGGATCTGATTAAACTTTGTTCACTGTATTTTAACATGTCTACTGCCCTTATTTTCCTGAAAGAATAATCAAAAGCATTTTATGCTTTTGAAGGTTTAGAAAAAAAATTGTTCTGGACACTGGCTTAAGGGAAAGATCATAAAGTGCTGTAATTTAGTTTTGCAATATTAACAGTAAGAAATTGTGGAAGCATGAATGGGACGGATAAACTTCAAGAAAAGATTTCTATGTTTATTTTCTAGCAATATCCCAAACTTTTCCAGATCCCATGTACCTAAAAAGCTAGATGCTACAGAGAAGCTGTCTAAGTTAAAGGAGCAAATCTGAACACTGTCTCAGGCAGAGGCAAAAAGAAATTGTTCATAGTGAAGGCGAGACTTTATACCTACTGGTAGAAGACACAGGTATAGCACAAAACAAGGAACATCAAACGAGTCCCACCAGCAGAGCTTCTGCTGTCTTAGGAGCACGCAACCCCTCTCCCCTCGTGACAAGACCCTGAAGACATCCTTAACTACAGGCTCGTTATCGTGGCTCTCCAACAGAAAAATAAAGGAACTGTTCTGTTACTGTAAAAGAAACGCAACAAACGATACATGAGCAATGTTCTACAGAGGCAATTAAATATTAATTCCAGAGTTAAGCCCTTTCTTGATTACTGCTTTAATGATACTGTTGTATAAACAGGACAGTAGGCACATCTTTTAAAAAGAGGTCCAAGCAAGTGTGTAACACATTACTTTGAAAAGAAACTGAAATAGTCCCTACTTTTAACTAATACACATTTATAAAGGGCTATAAAGGTAAAAATGAATCTGTAAATAACAGGCACCAAAGCAGCTGACAGCTAGTGTACATTTTATTTTACATAATCAAGATATAAGTGATGATACTGGTCTCCCTCTTTGATTTTGCAACAGTCATGAAAAAATTTGCCCAATTTATAGCACGTACAGATCATAAAGCTTCAGATGCTCAAATGATAGATTCTTTAGAAAACTGTGTGGTAGTGATTTAAAAAAAAAATAAATCTTAAAAGTAATTCCCAGCCAACTCTCAGCTAGTTAAGTAGCAGCATTTGAGTGAGTTCTATACTTTTACAGTTTGGTTTGTCTCTAGGATAAAACAATTAACAAAACAGCTATAGAGACACATCCCAAACATTTTCTCAAACCGGCTTAAAGAAATGCTTCCAAAGCAGAATTAAGCCAGAAATCCACGGACCTCAAAATGCACAATACTGTCCATGTTAAGACAATGGAAATTTTCTTGCTTTGACCTCTAAATTTTGCAGAAAAACTACTCTTTGGCATTTTTTCTCCCCAAAACCCCACAAATACCATTTTTTAGTATCTGAATAACACAGTTGTTGCTGTCCTATCCAAAGATATACCATAACAAGAAAAAGTAGCACAAGGAACAGTAAATACAGTAAAATGTAGTTTTAAAACAAGAACAAACTTGTGAAACAAACAACAGAAGATAGAACTGACACCTTCCAAATTATCTATCATGTTTGTGAAGTATGTTTTGTGTATATATTTTTTTTCACCTAGTGAAACTATGTGAAGCCTGAGCAGAGACTATTTCCCCACTTCTCACAGAAACAAGAAGTCAATGAAGGAAAATATCACTCAAACATGCTTAAAACAAGAAGCATTTCAGACAATGTTTAATAAGTTGTGGGTCTCATTGCCACAGGATGCTGTATACAACAAAAGTACCTGCTGGTAATTTGTCCACCAAGGACCACATTCTCTGGGGTTTGTTGCAACCACTAGAAGGTCTTGATGATTCCTCCCCAGTTGTATTTAGCAATCCCAGCACAGGGAGCAACAGGTGTGTAAGAGCAAATGGAGCTTTACTGCACCAAAACAATTTCTTCACTCCTATAAATGATGTCTTTTCTAATGCAGTTCTTATCAAGCAAGCTGAAAAATTCTGAAATCACTACATCTATTTTGCAGTTTTAGAGCTGTGAAAAGGGAAAAAGCAAAATAGGCATCGTTACAATCTAGTACATCCTTAGGGCGAAAAGCAAAAAATTACACACACACCCCGCTCTGCTCCCAAACCATACATTACCCAAGGCTCTCGAGCAGCAAAGGAAAAATTCATTCCTAGATCATAAACGCTGTGACCATGTTGCTTCCAAGTAAGCCCTGGATACTGCTGCTAAGCCCAGTCAGGCAGGAGAGAGCAGCAGCCTGTCGGCGCAGGAGAGAGCAGCAGCCTGTCAGCGCAGGAGAGGATCCGTCCCTAGGCTGAAGGTTACCTGACACCCCCTCCAGGTCCTCACGGTCTCACAGGTCTGGGAGCTATCCCTCCCCTCAGTCCCACCGCTGGCAGCTCAAAACTCAGGGAGGGGAAGGTGATCGGCAAACACAAGCGCCTCTTCTTCTCTACTGTCCCAGACAAATGTCTGAGGTGACTCTTGTGAACGGGACCTAGCTTACACTAGAGTTAAATGGAAGTGCTTAGCTCTAGGCCGATCTTAAACCGAAACTACTGTTTATAAAGAGATGCTGACCTCTTTCTCGAAGCCACCATTCAAAACTCTTCTCCCCCACTTCCTATACATCCTTCGAAGCACTCTGAAGCCACTTGAGAAGTCAACTCTAATCTTCTTTACAAACTCCTCTGCTACTTCAGTTGCACAATGGCTGGCACAACCTCACCCCCACACAGGCTGTGAGCTTGAGTGCAGAATACGAATGCGTGTACATAATGACCGTTGCATGTTTTTATTAATCTATCATGCTTTAATACATGACTTTTTAGGAACTAGGCAGAAACGCTCCAGTTGCTTTTTCAATTAATTCCTATTATTTAAAGCATCACAGAACAATGGCACTAATTCAAGTCAATTAATATCTTTTTAGAACAGCCTTAAGACCTGATCATGCTACTCTTCAAAAGGCAAGTTGTTCAGTGTGCTGCATGGCCCTCTCCAGCTATGAGACGCCTTACAGGTGGGCACTCTCCTTTCTGCCTCATACTTCCAAACACTGCTGGCAGCAGCTGAGAAACCTGCTCTGGGGACACACCTGTCCCCTCGTCCATCCCCCTGCCCACACTGCAGGAGCAGCGCTGCTCCCACCGCTCCAGCCAGGACGCTCTCACCCTGCTGCTGGTGCCAAGAGAAGGCCCTGGGGAGCACCTGGGAGTATCATTTTCCCATTAATGCGCACCTGCAGAAATACCTCAGGACTGTGACATATGTGAAGAAACGATCCACTGCTAGAAACTTGGGAAAAATGTGTAAAGAAAGTGTCAGTTGTCCCAGTAATGATACAGGTTTTCTAGCAAGTACGGTAACACACGTAGGAAGGAAAGGGTAGCATTAAGGTGGGGAAAACTAACTCACCAACCTGCCTGACAGTTTACTGGTCATTAAACTGTACTTCAATTTTCCTTTGAAATTTTACAATCACATGTCTTTTTTAATGAAAGCTTACTTCTGATGAGGGTACATTTCATCTTTACTCAACTTGACATTATTTTCTTAGCATTCAACCTATTAATCTGTATTTTTAATATAATATACCAATAACATAGCACTGAATGCCCTTGCTTTTGTGGGGTTAAATTTAACACCAACCACTTGCCCAGCATATCTTTATGCCTTAATATTACCATACTTCTTGTATTTTTCCTTTAACTGTGCAACAGCAATGCCTTTCATATGCCTCATTTAATTGATCATGTTCTAGCTGCTGGCAGAACAGACCACAGTTTGAAACACAACAATCAATTTAACGCTTCCCCCACCCACCCTTAGAAACAGAAATAGAATACACAATAGCTTTTATGCTTCCACAATCATGCACTAACTGCACCTACACTACACAGACTCTGGGACAGAATGGAAGTAGCTAATAAAAATCCTCAAGTGTATTAAAGAGCCTGGTAAAACCAGAATTGTATCAGTTAACAAAACAAGCTCATCCTCTTGTCAATTTTTCTTTTAATTATACTACCAGTTGCAGAAAATCCAAAGATAAAGATATTAGAATACACACCTCTGCTATGAGAAGGCAAGTGTGGAAAGACTTCATGCAGCTTGTTTCCCTGCAGCTCTTGCTGCAAGATCAAGGTCCAGGTAAAAGCTTGAGAAAACACCAGACACCAGCAGTATGGCATCCTTCAAGAAAGCAGGCCACTACCACCTACTGCTGAGTCAACATACAGATTTTAAAACCCTAAAGGCAAATAACAGCCCTTAGAGGATACATCTTGGAACTGACAAGATGACAACTGACATCTTGAATTGACAATTCAACAGAAATCTGTTAAAATCACAGTTTTACAATCCTTTCTGTGTTATCTCACAGAACGAGATATCTTCTTAGAATGCTTCCCTCAAACCTCAGTCTTCTGCAACTTGCTTCCAGTAATTTTTCTAACTGCAGATGCCTAGGGCAAGATGACCTTATTGTAACTAAAAAGGAGTGTCAAAGAAAACAAACGCAAAATACTAAAAAAAAAATAAATTATCAAATTAAGGAGAGTTTAAAAGGATATATAAGGAACATTCAAGTCAATATTGGTTTCTTTCTCCCAGTACAGGTACCAAATAAAATAGGGTTAAAGAAACAGCATGCAGTGTTTCCAAGTCTCACCCCTTTGTTAAGCAAAATTCCTATTAATGAACTGGAATTCAAACACAAACAAAGCAGAGCACAGCAGCTTTCAAACTGTATTTTTTAGGTAGTTTCTTTCTTTAAGGCTAAGCTCAGCACGATTTCACATAACTCAAGTTTTTTCCATTGTTTTCACCTCTGATTTTCTGGAATGTAAACAAATACCTACTGATTTGTCAATTTGTAAAGCATTGATTCTTTTAACCACAGCTTCCTTTGTACGCCCCCTGCCCAACAGCTTCTATCTTACTATGGAAAGCATTTTTTAAAAGCGAGTTGATTGTATCAAATTTAATAAATCTAAAGCAAAGGCAAAAATTAAAAAATAATCCAGCACTGCAGTTATTTCACATGTCTTGCTAATAACTGTAAAACCATTTCTGTTTGTCTTCATAAAGAAGCTACTTAAATCAAATTACTTTTGGAAAAAAAAAAGTTTCAACAGTGCCTACACCTGAACAGCAGTAGACCGCTGGGGGCAATAAGGCACTAAGCCAGCTGCATTTCTGGCTCGCAGACAAAATTCCGTGAACTAAGTTAGACCTGACATGGTTTAGCATGTCTACCACAAGAAATGCTTACACATACAAATTCCCTTCACATTTAAGTATCTTAAGCAAAAATTAGAATTAGAAAGTAGCAAACTTTTTTGTATTGCAACTTACTTCCAAAATATATGTAAGATAAAAACCAGAACACACAAAGAATAAAACTTCTGACTTAAAAAAAAACCCTAATTATATTTAAAAAATAGAAATAATTTGTATTCCCCCCTTACAACTCTACTTCCCAGTACTGTTAAACTACTACTTTTGCTACTTATGACCTGCAATGTTTTAAGTTTGCAAATCTCTCAATCATCAGCAACTGAACCGAACTGTATTCTTCAAATCCAAATCCAAAGGCACAAAATTCTAATGAATTCTTTTCTTCCTAATATTGCAACTACAGTATTAAATTACAGTGAAGACTTCAAAAAACCCAATCCTATGAACAGTTCACAGAAGAGATCATAGAATCATTGTCCCTAATCAGGCATTAAGCTCTAGTGATACCTGACTACAAAAGTAAAATTAATTAATCACATGTGCCTATAAATTCATGGAGAAATATTGAAGTCATATGGAACCATATTGCATTTTATTGTTCGGATAGTATTCAAGAAAAAAAATAGTGACTTCTAGCTTTCTATAGAAGTTAATTTAAGAAATATAAACCACATGCACAATGCATTTGCATTATATACATGTAAATACACATACTGCTACCTCTTAATAAATCTTTAAATTATTACATTTAAGATTTGAAAAAAAAAAAGCCGCAAAATTTCTTATCGGTGTTGTTAAATATTATTCACATTACCCTATGCTCATTACTTTTCTCTTTGTGAGCTCCTGTCAGGTCATTTGATTAAAAACAACTTTGGAAGTATCCTGGGTTCTAATTTAGGTACAGCCAAGAATGCTTGAATTAATTTTTTATTACAAGTTTTCCTCCATTCCCCAAAGGCTAAAACATACCATACTATGGGATCCGAAATTGCTTTCTGAGACCTATGTTACATCTGATGACATTTTTTTCTCTCAGCATTAATCTAGTCTTCCTCTTAACAGTTTCTACGTATGGTTTTTAACACAAAAGCCCTATGATGGATTGCAACAAAAGCTCTTTATTATAGTCTTGACAGAGATAGATAACTAATCCAGTGTTAATTTAAAATCAAAACCTTAGTACCAGAACTAAGGGTACAGCTTCTGTGGTTTTAGCTTATCTATCATAACTTACTACCTTTCAAAATTTTCTGCAGTTCTTGGAAAATGTGTATCCCATATAGTAACAGTTTCCTGTGTTACACTGTCCTTTATCCGTTCAGGATAAGGCGCACATCCATTTTATAACTGTATTTTTACCAAAGACATGCAAAATGAATGCCAATACACTTCTATCGCAAGAATACCACCAGCTGCTTTGGAATGCACAGTATTTCATGGCAGTCAATAATAAATATTTAAAGCAATGGTACCTGAACTTCACAGCTGCTAAAATAATGGGGTGGGTACTTGGAAGATAAGGTTTTTACACCCTGGCTACACCACTGAACTGTGACATTCCCTACGACGGTGCACTGCCAACTTCCAGGGATCCCCCGGGTGCTGGCACTACTACTGCCAGCCAACACCTCCGGTGCAGGGCTGCTTCGAAACAGGCTGGCTCTCACACAAGGGAATTAGAATTCAAGGCACAGTGCCCTGCTTTAACAACAGAGCTGTCCTCACAAAGGGAACAGAGAAGCGCTCGCTGCCGGTGGCCAAAGCCTGCCCTTTTCCCCCAGACACAAGTGGAGAACCCCCTGAAGGCAGAGTGATTAAGAAATAATTATTCCTTTGGTACCAAGCTACAAATGGTAAATATTAAATTATGACATGCCAAAAAAAGTAAAGAAATGAGCGGCTGTGCATGGGTGAGGAAAGGAAGGAAGGGGAATACGACCTTCTGAGCCTTTCCTCATGTTGACCTTACTGCTGAATCTGAGAAGGAAATTGGATACTAATGAAATAATAAATAATGTTGGGAATCTACAATAGCAATGAGACCACTGTACAAAGGGCAGTGGCTAAGAAACCTCATCCAGTGCAGGAGCCACTCATGCAGTTCCCGTTTACTAATCATTACACCACTGATACACACTATGCTGACTAGTGTTCACTAAGTAGCAGGTGTCAACAACTACCAGAAACTTGTGTGCCTCAAAACATTACTACAGAGTTGGTGATGTGATGTCAGCACTGCAAAAGCTAGAGATAAGCCACGTATTTAAAAAATGAAAAATTCACTGCCCTTTATGGCACTAAATGCATAAATGTATTTTATGCTGATACCAAAAGCATGAAGGACAGACAGATTGCTGGTTTTGATTTTCTTTTCACAGTTTTAGGAGAAGAATTAAGATATACCAAGTATCAAGTGGGATGTACAGATGTGCAATAATCACCTTATTGCCAGCTGAGCTTCTCTGTAGATTATTTTTTTCCCTTGTGAACAATAACATTTTTCCTAAGAGGATGTGCTGCAAAAAAAAGAGTGAATCTGCATAAACAAGATTTTGCCCTGTCTACTGCCATTTATGCTACTTAATATGTTTGAACAGACATGTTGTAGGGAAAAAGGTATTAATACTCAAAAAGAAGTTGTTTACTTTTGAACAGAAATGTTATTAAATATTCAACAGTCCAGAAACACTGATAATTTATTTTGTTGAAAGCTAGAAACCGATCATTTCTTCCTTCACTCAGTATAATGTCAAAACTCCCCACTGAAGTGAATAAGGGATTTGCTAAGGCTGGCGGACTCAGATGTGTCTGTTTCCTACCCAGTGTGGTGCTGCTGGGGACAACAATTTTTTTCTAGTATTTTTCCCATTCAATTTTCATCATTTTAGGTAGGGGTTTCAGAGTAATTTCTTGGCCAAACTCTTCTACATCTCATATATATGAATATGTGTTAGTTCTCTCCCCTCCCTCTCTGTTCCCCCGCCACCCAACCCCATACTTTCAGATGAGACACACTAGGTTTTTACCTGTCTTTGCTAGCTAGCAATGTTTGGGTATTTATAGCTGTCATACCCTTTCTTTAGTAGCTATTCTCCAAAGTTATAATTTTTAATACTTATTTAGGGGACACACACACACAAAAAGTGTCACTAATTCCAGTAATGTTTATTACTTTTACTCAAGTACCATCTATTTATCAGCATTATTCTAGCGATATGGTATCCAAAAGCTGAAACAGCATTCTGGATGCACTTGTATTACATAAGGATACATAAACTAGTCTAAATATCAGGATGGTGTTTAGCCATCAGTGTATCCGTACAGCCCAGAAGGCCTATGGTGTATCTTGGGTTGCATCAAAACCAGGGAGGTGATTCTGCCCCTCTACTCTGCTCTGATGAGACCCCAACTGAGTACTGTGTCCAGCTCTGGAGTCTCCAGTACAAGAAAAGACATGGAGCTGTTGGAGCAAGTCCAGAAGAGAGACACGAAGATGATCAGAGGGCTGGAGCAACTCTCCTATAAGGACAGGCTGAGAGAGTTGGGCTTGTTCAGCCTGGAGAAGACTCTGGGGAGATCTTATAGTGGCCTTCCAGTAAATAGAGGCCTACAGGAAAGCTGGGGAGGGACTGCTTATCAAGGAGCGTAGCGATAGGACAAGGCTCAATGACATTAATCTGAAGGAGGGCAGATTCACATTATGTATTGGGAAGAAATTCTGCCCTGTGTGGACAGTGAGGCCCTGGCACAGGCTGCCCAGAGAAGCTGTGGCTGCCCCCTCCCTGGCAGTGTTCAAGGCCAGGCTGGATGGGGCATTGGGCAGCCTGGTCTACTGGTGGGTGTCCCTGCCCATGGCAGGGGGTGGAACTAGATGGTCTTTGAGGTGCCTTCCAACCCAAATCATTCTGTGGTTCTATGAATTCTTTCAGTTATGCCATTATTTGTTGATACAGTCTACTCTAAACCCACATCTGCATAAATTCAGTTTTACAAGTAAGGGATTTTTTTTCCTCCCTGATTAAGTTTCTCGTTTGTATGTCCTTTGAAGGTTGAGGTCTGGACTCCCATACTCTTGGTCCTTTATGTAGCTATTTCAAAGCTAAATATTCTTTGTAGGCCAACATTTGTAAGTTGCAGCAGGAAGGCTGTTTCAATTAGAAAAATTAAAATAAACCTAATGAAACTATTTGCACCAGTATTTACTAACAAGAAATGTGAAGCTATTTGCTTTTCTACTATAACACTCTGATGAAAGATAAATAAAGTTGCATCCTTTGGCCTATAAAAGAATCAGTACTTATTTAGCAATTTTTTGTAGCAAGTAGGTATTGCCTGCAGGTAAGTTTTAAAAACATGACAAATTTTAATAAATTATTTCTAATATTTCATGTTTTCTTCAAGCTATAATTTGAATACTTTAAAATGTATCATAGAAAAAACATATTTTCTAGAGAAAATTAATTTCCTTGTAATTTCATAAGCAGCATTTGGAGACCTCAAATTTATATATGCATTTTTCCTACATTTAAATGCTAGAATTAATTCTAGCCAGCATTTACTTTCATTGTCCATGCCTGAGTTTGAGAAATATTCTTTCCAGGAAAGGAATAAATATTGCAGAGAATACTAATTTTTTTTTTTTTTTTGTGTGAGCACTGGAACTAATTAAAGCAAGTCCTCCTGAGGCTTTTGTGTCATGGTTGATTGTGAGCTTTAACTAAAGCTGTTCCCATAATTGGGATATCTGTAAGATGCCTTTCCTCTCTGGTTTCCTGTATCTATTTACATGTAAACTAACACTGTCACCTTTCCACTGCCCAAAAACATTTGCAAAGACATAAATTTTCATAATAAGTGTAGGAGTTGACAATCTTTCAAACATCTGCTGCCCTGTGAGATTTGGTTCAAATCAGAAAGAAGTTTAGGAATTACTGAGTTGGTATGAGTATCAGTGAAACAGGCAAAGAAAGAAGAACTGCATTCAACTCTCTTGACCCCAGGTTTGGAAACTTGTTTTTAAAATAACGTGGTTTTGTTCCATGCTTCAAATAACGATTATTTAAAGTTACTAGCTTAAATAACCAGAGGCACAAACATGAAATACAAACATTTTAAAATTCCTACATTTTTGCGCTTTCTGATTTCGGCTTGAAAATACAAAATCCACAGGACTAATAGTCACTAAACTGGAGATGTTGCTTCAGTTTCAAGCAGAGACAAACTATTCGTATTTGGAAGCTCTGCAAAGGAACTTCTCTTCACGGCGTCAAAAGACTGTTTTCAACCATGCATTCCTTCTATATCAGAATTCTTAATAATCAGACAGCAAAGATACAGTTACAAGGCTTATGGCATCAACATTACTAAATCACTATGACAAAACCCACCCTGCATTTACACATTGATCAGTTTTCAGAGAAAACATCCCCGGCCTTCAAGACCATCACATGCCATGATAAGGGAAACAGAAACCACAGATCTCTGCTGACTCCTTTGTGGGAGTCAAGGTACTACAAATATGAAAAGGAAAAACAGAAGACGGTGAATCTGAATTTATTCACTACAATACAACGAACAGATTAGCCCAGCCAGCCAAGAGGAAGGGCAGACCTAGTAAGGGAGTTAATAACATTGGGTCCTTCTCTCTTACAAGTATTTAGCAAAAGGTAGATAGTGATTGAATGGGGATGGAAATTTAGATTATCTTTAGCTGTCTCCACTGTGAGCTCTGAAAAGACTGCTTTGGAACTGTTAGGCTTTGAAATAGTACATGTAATTATCAAATAATAAAGATACCTGTTTACCTCAGAGTTAGATAACATAAGAACCAAGGAATACAATAATTTCAGCAATTCCTTCTGCATTTGAGATATGTAAACTACAGACACTCAGAAATGTAGGACACCATACAGGAATATAACTGTTTAACACTGGTGGTGTCATTGAAATGTTAGTTTCAAGCACAGACAAAGGGAGGAGATGGGCATGGCTGGGAAGACAGTCACCTTAGCAGTCTCTGGGGACAGCAGCTGGAAATTACCATCACTAATGCATGCACTTCCACAAAATGCACAGAAATCACAGGCACCTATAAAGACCAACCTGGTCCATTTACATTATTTATTTTTTTTTACCAAGTATGGAACCAACAGGATGTCTAAAAGGCCACCACATACTTCAGATTAACTCAATCTACCCACTTTGAAGTAAAGCACCAGAAGAAAGATGGTTCTTGCCTTCTGAGCAGCCTGCTGTTTGGAGAACTCACTTGAGAAATGGAAAGACTGATTAAAGGATGGAAGGCAGGTTAAGGGGAATAAATGCATGCCTCCCTAACTGCAGTAAGCAAAAAGCATTAAGCCACAGAACATTCTGTGTGAAAGCACTTGAAAATGAGCAAGCAAATAAGAAAGTTGAATCTTATCCAGAAATTTGGATATTAGCTGCAAGCAGCAGAACTAAATTTCCAGATCTTAATCCCAGAAAATAATTATACATGACAATAAATATATATAGCCATTAAATAAAACCAGAATTACTGATTAAAAAATTAGATATGTATCCTTGCAGTTTACCATCCTTGCAGTTTAATGTCCCAGTTACCTGAAAGGCATTTTTCCTCTAATGCCTAGCTCTTTCTCCCCGAAGAAGGTGAAGACGTAGGTTTAAATCACCTAGCTCGAGTGCTGCACCCTTATTCCTCAGTCCACTAACATGGCATAATCAACTGAATGCTCTAACCGTCAGCATCAGTAATGACCACTCTCACATGAGACGAAATCAATCACTGACCTAATTCCCAGCTCACCTTCTCAAGCTTCTGTGAATGACAAAATAATTTAGGAGAGTGTCTAGATATATAGACAAATTCAGCACCTCTAAGCATCTGTGGGTGAATGAAATGTCTCAGCTAGGCAGGGAGGAATCTAATGTATTTATACACACAGTGTTAAGCAGTGCTAGAAAAGAAATAGATTTGACTATGAGGTGTATGTATTCTGAGTGGCTAAAATGCCATTTGGGTAGAATATTCCATCATTTACCCTCAAATCTAACCCTATGCAATGCAGAAGACAACACTCCATAATCCTATTCATAAATTCAACTAATTAAGCTCTATTTTAAATCCAGTTAAATCCTTGTTCCTAATACTACATTTAAGCACAATTTATTCCTTAGATGACAGGAGACAATATGCCAATTCTACTCTACATCTATGATTAATACTTATTTTTTCCCATTCTAAAAGTGCTCTTCATTGCCCATTTTCCTTAGAAAATTCCGTTTCTCCAAGTGTACTTCTGCCCTTTATTACTTTCCCAGTTCTGCAGAGCCATGTTACAACACAATTTAAGATAATTAAAATCAAGCAACAAAATTTCTTTCCAAGGAAAGGAGAAGTTGTGGAGTCAGGGAAATTCAGAATACCTTAATTATCACACAGACTTTGGTTCAAGTCAAGAGATGGTCTTCAGATATCAATCCAGGTTAATTTATTAACTTACAGATAAGAAGATGGTCCAGAAGACTGTAACTAGCACGTCGATGAAAACCCCAGTCAGGAATGCACTCAATCCAGAGACATGCCTGAAAAGGAGTGGATGGGGAATTTAGCATGGGATTCAATACAGTGGGCAGGCTGCTATGTGGCCCAGAATATCTAAGGAGCTCATCGCTGCATGGGAAGAGGCTGTAGGGAAACACTGAAAAAGCCACTATACAGATCACAGCTTGGAGAAGGTAAACAGTTGCCTTTTGTGGAACCACTCCTTTGCAGTGCTGCAGCCTTATGCCACAAGATTTCCTTCACACTGTGACAACTACTTAGGCCAAAGTTTTTAAGAGTGTTGAAAACAAACATCATTTGAAGACTAGACTGGGGATTTGAGTAGCTACACAAGTTCTCGTAGTGTCCTCACCTTAGTACCACCAGGGAATGAAACGTACTCTACGTCTCCAATGTACAAACATTTGAGACAACTAACCTGGGGCATTCTTCACAGTATGTCACTAGAGGCTTCAAAGCCCCAGCAGAAAAGCAACTCTTTCAAGTCTGGGAGAGACATGAACCGAGAAAACTATGAGCAACCAAGTAAGTGGCTCTAGATATGACAAGCATATTATGGCATCAAGGTCAGTAAAGCACTAAACTTCAGAGCAAGTAACAGGACTACCCAAAGCATCACCTGTATCTACTGAGCAAAAGTAACCCAAAGTTTTCCCCTCTTTGGCTTGTATATGAGAGTGTCAATCAAAAATTTTGGAACTGAGGAAATACCCTGCCATACCTCTTTGTCAGTTTTTAATGGGATGGGGAAAACAAAGCCATCATAGTTACTGGAAAATAGTTAAAGCATTAAGAGAAACAACTTAGTTGAGAACTTGTCCCAGAAATGCAATCAAAGTCTTATTTGTCCTTGAAAATTCTGACTGAAGTGAGAATACTTTTGAACAGTTAAGGTCTAGGATCTAAGCCCAAAACAATGGGTTTTCCTCAGAAGATACATCAAGAGCTTCTCCTTAAACCTTTCCTTGTGTCTGGCTCAAAGCATCTGCAAATGCATTTGAAAAAGACATGGCACAGACATTTCCACGTCTGTTCCAATAATGTGAAGTATCATTCAATGTCCTAACTTTAAACCTGACAGACTTAGTTGAAGATTACTTCACAGCAGTAGAAATCCAGGTTCTTAAAGAGAAAGGGTGAAACCTGAAGAAAAACATACCACAATCTAGTGAAGATGTCCCTGCTTACTTGCATGGGGATTGGATTAGATGACCCTTAAAGGCCCCTTCCAACAGAAGACATTCTATAATTCTGTGAGTAGAGGAGTCCAGAACCAAATAGACAGTGCAGAGAGGGGGGAGGAAGAAACAACCAATGAAAGTCACACTATGGAAGAGAATGCAAGAGAAAAGTAAAAAAAAAAAAAAAATAAGGAGGAACCACCAAAAGCTAAAATTTATATCCTACAAATTATTCTGGCACTGTAGACAAGCATTTGAAGCTATGACCTGGCCAGTTGAGAGGATTGAAGAGGAGCAGAGTGGTGCCTGCATGGTGTCTGCAGGAGCTGATGCTACTCTCAAGAATGCTAACAAAGACAAATACACCTTCAGTTTTGAGAACTTCAGCATATCCACAGTCTATTTTTGAAAGTAAAATGCAAACACCTAAGCAATTATTACTTCATCTATAATATCAGAGGTAGAACAATTCCATTGATCAATGCCAGGAGACTAATAAAAACAAACAGAAATTTTCATAACACAACTCCTACCTAAACTGTCTCTTAGAGATATTGGGGGATGAGAGCACAAAAGTATCACTGTGACTAGCACTGGCTTTTTCACACAAATTGTGATTTTTCACACAAAGCTTAGTTGGAATATTCATACAGCAAATTCAGGTAGTTGTCTTTTCGTCAATAAAAACTAAAAAAAAATTAAAGTAATAGGCTTCAGCAGTAATTTGTTCATTTCAAGGAGATAGCACACAATTATTTTATACCGCTTGCATTCTTAGCAACTGATCTGAAATAATCTAAAAAAAAGCTAAAGACATATTTCTATTTTTCCCAATACATATAAGAACTACAAGCTGTAAATAAAACACACACCTTACTCTACTGACCACAAAGACAGTGGCAATGCTTGGCTTTTTTTGCAAGATCTTCAATCAAAACTTTCATCAGAAGACCACAAAATAGCCAATAAGTAAAAGGTTGCTTAAAAAAATACTACCTTTAGTGCAGTCCAAAAGAAAATAATGCTGCTGACAGCAAATGCCATTTGTACTACTTCCAGATCAATACTACAAAAGAAAATAGACATGGCCATGCTGTAACAGAGTAGATAAGTTCCTACTAATGGTCTGGAGAGAGTGTCCAGAGGAGAGCAATAAGGATGGCTAAGGGTCTGGAGTGGAAGTTTTACAAGGGAAGGCTGAAGTCCCTTCGTTTGTTCAGCCTGGAATAGAGAAGGCTGAGGGGAGACCTCATTGCAGTCTGTGGCTTCCTGACGAGGGAGAGAAGGGGCAGGCACCAATCTCTCTTTGGTGACTAGTGGCAGAACCCGAGGGAACAATATGAAGCTGAAATGGGAGGTTTTGGTTGGACATTAGGAAGAGGTTCTTTCCCGAGAGGGTGGTTGGGCACCGGGAACAGGCTCCCCAGGGAAGTGTTCACAGCACTGAGCTTGGCTGAGCTCAAGAAGCATCTGGACAATGTGCTCATTAGCTTGGCTGGCCCTGTGCGGAGCCAGGACTTGATGATCCTTATGGGTGCCTTCCAACTCAGGAGATTCTGTGATTCTACCTTGCAGCATTAAGCAGGCCAACACCACATTGGTAACAAAACTGATACTGCTGTTAACTCACTGAACAAACTTTTTTAATATTTATATATAAATACAATTAAAGGTCCCAAAGATGAGATCTAAACACACACATTTTAAAAAGAAAACGTGGTCTGGCATAATCTATAACCTTAATTTAGGACTGTTTCCAAAGGGACAGACTCTCATATGAGGAAAAATGCTACCAGAATCCCCGCCTGAAAAAATGACTAGAAAGACTAACAAAACTACCTCCTCTGGCTCACTGCAGCTCACAGGGTTTGTAGAAATGCTCCTAATATTTTTGCACCAACACCAGAATTTCTGCTTTGAACTACACTTATGAAAAAAGTGGAACAAACAATAGAACATCTCAAATTACAGACTACATAACTGCACATGCTAATTTTCCAAGAGGGGGACGCCATAAGCAAACAGTTATAAATAAACCTCTTGTGGTTATGTCATATCTATGTTTTCTTTTCCAATTTAAGTCCTTGGCTATAACTGAAGACTGGTACCAGCTCAGATAATTATACATTTAACTCACATGGAAACTCCTACGTGCCTGGAGTTATTCTTCTATTAGTTTTGAGATGCTCCATTCCAATGTACACGTAGGGGGAGTGGGAGCACAGTATTTGGAATATTAAAGCAATGAGAAAGGAGATATTTCAGAATTTATATCCCCATCATACACTGAACCCACTTTCCTTCAGAGTACTAACCAGAAAGAAACTAACTAAAAGGAAAACAATCAGACAAAAACCCTTCTGTTTTGCTATTAAGCTACATAATAAGTCCAAAGCATCTTCTTCCAATACCCAGTTTATAACAGGCACCACTACAGGAAGAGTATTTTACTAATGTAAGAGGAAGAAAAAAAATAACAAAAAGCAACCTTGTACAAGACTTCATAGTAATATCATTATCACTGTGTAAATATTTTGACAACCTTATCCAGAAATAAAAATGCTGAAAGTGAATGTCCACACTTCTAGTCATACCAACATTCCCAATGAAGGCTAGAAGTTTACTAAGCCCTAAGTAATCCTCACAAGGGAATTATTCACTACTACAGTTGTAATTAAAAAATATTACCACTTACTGAAAAAAAAATAATCTTGTTACACAATTAGAGAAAATAACCAAATGATTACAAAACAAAGAGCAAAACTGTTAACTTTGAGACCAAGGGTAAGAAAAGTAGGTACATGTTGTTTGTAGACATGTCAGCATAACAGCACACAAACAAAAAAGCTTTAGGAACGAGCTTTTCTCACTACAGATATAGATAATTTCACTATGAAGGTACTTATTTGAGAAAGTGTAACCTAAATCTAAGCTTTCAACCACTGCCATATTTTCTTAGTGATTTCTAATAGCAGATACTGAATGAGCAGAATGTGGAAAAAAATGTTTCCACATTTCTCAGAAGTTTGCATGAGAAATACTTATGTCTTCAAAAAGCTCCAGTTTCCTACTTCACACTTCTAACTTGCTTATAAGATCACCTGTTTCTTCTGAGCATAACCATAGATTAGTTTAGAAACTCAGAGACTCTCTACCTGCACTTTAGGAAGCTCTGATCTCTCCTGCAAGACAGAGACACTCAACTGCACAAAGTATGAAGGGCTTTCCAATGGAGATTCCCCTTGGGACATCTGGCACAATTTCCTGCTACTTTGAATCACTTTGGAGTAACCAGCCATATTCAGCAGAACATCTTTTTGGTCTCCATTTGCTTCCTAACCCCTCCAGGCTTTCAGAGGGGAAGGGAGGCAGCAAAGGCACTTTCTGCCAAAGCACCACTCTTCAGCCTGCAACTCCGCAGAGATCTTTAGAGAAGGTATTGTGTCCATCCAGGTGCTCAGGAGACTGAAGTCTGCAGGAATCCACAATAAGCAAATCCCAAGAGGGCTCCTGTGGGAGTTTTAAGACTCTTAAGAATCATAAAGCAGAGTACAAGAGCAGGGAAAGTTCCAGGTCATCAACAGTCCACTCTTCCATTCTAAGGAAGGATCAATTATACGTGAGTTATTGTTAGCAAATGATGGGTTAACCCATCTGCTGATGTCTCAGGAAGAGTGGCAATGTCCCACAGAAAGTTGTTGCAATGTTTCAAAAAAACCACAGGTCACCTGAAGCCCAGATAACAAGTATATCTCATTATACCAGGGAATAAATCTTGTCTGTCCCAATTAAAAATACTAGGTAAACACAGGAGAAAAAAGTGATGTGGAGTGGGAGTTCTCACAGCAAAAATAGCTCATCTAGGAAAACAGTCTAACCTACAGAAACCATACCTTGGTTTTCTGCCTGTCTCAAAGCTTCATTCACAATCTCTAGCAAATTTAGCTTAAGCTCTCAGTGGTGTCTGTCAACGCACTATGAAGAACATGTGAAAAGCAGACAAATCTTCTACACTTGCAAAGGGGCATCAGATGAGAATTACAGACAGCAGAATGCAGCATCTTAAACCTCTGTAACAAACACTAACAGAATTCATTTGTCCACAGTCTCAGTGATCTGTGTCAGGAGCATAAACACCAGTCATTCTAGGATTTGTAGACTCCACGTAACTGCCAGAATGATAGCAAATATACAGTCCCTCATCCCTTTCTACATAAGGAAGATACCTGTATCAAAACATTATGCTTTTAATTAACAACTTTAAAAAAAAAAAAACCCAGATACACCCAGGTTGTAGTTATTATGACAGAATAGGAATCACAGAATGGTTGGGTTGGAAGAAACCTTAGAAACCATCTAGTTCCAACCCCCTGCCATGGGCAGGGACACCTCCACCAGACCAGGCTGCCCAATGCCCCATCCAGCCTGGCCTTGAACACTGCCAGGGAGGGGGCAGCCACAGCTTCTCTGGCAGCCTATGCCAGAGCCTCACCACCCTCACAGAGAAAAGATTTTTCCTAACGTGTAATCTAAGTCTGCCCTCTTTTGGTTTAAACCCATTATCCCATGTCCTATCACTGTATGCCCTTGTAAACAGCCCCCTCTCCATCTTTTCCACAGTTCCTTTTAGGTACTGGAAGGCTGCTGTAAGGTGTCCCCAGAGTCTCTGCTTCTGCTGGCTGAACAAACACAACTCTCAGTCTCTCTTCTTAGAAGAGGTGTTCCAGCCCTCCTATAGACTTGTCCGACAGCTCCATGTCTGTCTTGTGTTGAGAACCCCAGAGCAGAGGGACAGAATCACCTTATTCAACCTGCTGGTCACACCAGTTTTGATGTGTCCTAGGATACAGAGTTTGGCTTTGATGACACGCTCCTGTGTTAACCCAAACCAAACTAATTTCTCAGATCACTGGATGGCTTATGGAATGGATAAATGGTCCCTGATTCTTCTACCTCTCAGCTGAAATCCAGGCTAGACTGCTGGGAACTGGCAATATCTACTATGTAATTCTTATCAGTGACCTGTGCAGAAACAGACAATTAACCATATGCACAGATGATAAAACTCCATCACTCCAACTTTATCCACAGCTCCCTGTATCAGAGCAGCTACACGGAGGTGAAAGAGCCCAGTGAATGAAGGGGATTATGGCTTTAGTCACAGATGAAGGACATAATTCAGAAACTTAATTATGTTGAGTCTCTTTGATACTTCTGCATCAACCTTAGGGCTCTCAGGATGACTACTGAAAAAGAACATGTTTGCCTTCACTAACTACTGTACCTCTTAAACACCTCTTATATGGAAACACCAGCTTTAGCCTGGGAAAGAATATCTGCCTCAGGAGAAAAGCACCTGGATGAATAAACTGATCTGGTCTTTTTATGCAGAGGATTTCTGAACTCTTAACACCAACTTGGGTTTTGAGACTGCTTCCTACATTCAAGGTTCCAGTATTAATATTGGTTTCTAACTGAACACTGCCCTCAAGTACCAGCATTCAGAATACAATCAAGATGCTGTCCGATTTAATCACTCTGAAGGTGAATGTTTTTGAAACAGCACTGTAAAAAATGGAACATAATCTTCATACTCCATACCAAGATGTATTTTATTCACCTCTGTTAACTGAAATGGGGAGACTATTGTCAAGCATAATGGTGTCCTGTACAGCATCCTGTGAAGTTGTAACATGCCTATGTCAGAGCAAACATGCTAACACTTTCTGGCACCACTGTCCTGGCAGCAAGGTCCCTGCTTCTCCTCCTGATGTTCTAACAAACATCAACACCACTCAGCTGCCCTCCTGCCATTACTGCAACAGCATCTTAAACTGGGGAGTTCAGACAAGACTGTAATAACCCCTGAAACGCACACAAAGAATAAATATTCTCAATAATTTCCAAATAAAAACCTCAAGAGGGAGAGTACAAAGTAAGCAGAAGTGTATTTGACTGCTAATCCACCTCTAGGTTCTCCCCCCTAGAGAAGGGTCTGATAGTTCTTATAATTTGTAATGGGTCAATTCACAGTAATAAGCAATGGTGGTAAAAATATTCAAAGTACTATCCAGTGATTAATTAAAATAATTCATGGCACAGAAATCAGTACATCAACAGAAAATTTAAATGTTGCATCTATTAAAATATTTTAAAAATAAACACATGCACTACCTGGGAGGCAAACTTCAATAATTACAAATATTGTACATACACAACAACGTAACTCTTAATTTCAACAGGTAATACTACCGAACTCTTCACTTACATTTTCCTGTTGAAAAGAATGAAGAACGGGTAATTTTCAGAGTAAAACTAACAGCATGTGTTAAAGCTGTATAAATGTTCAGATAAATTTAAGCTAGTGTTGCTACCAGGAAGTACATAAACACTATATTCGGTATTTAATACATTTTAAATTAGCATCTTTGGCTGGGCGCACGTTACATTTACCTCATTTCTGTGCTAAAGAAAACATTCAGTTTTTTAGTATTAAAATAGACTCTTGCAAGATGCTATATAAATTAAGCATGAAGTTACTGCTTATTCCTATGTGCTACAGATTTCCTCATGCATTAATGGTACATATACAGAAATTAAGACAATTAGAAAGTCTTGAGTTTGTCACATATTTTAACATATTTTTATTCGCTGCATTCATAACTTTATTTTAATTCCTTCTGACAACACAGAAATGTAAAGAAAATGGAAAGGCTCCACTGTACAGCTCTGAAGGGTTGCTGAATTTCAAACAACGAATTTGGGTACTGGAAGGGGAAACACAGACAGTACTCCCTTACGCTACTCATCATTATTTAAATGGCAAGCTTCCTGGAGCTTGTTCACTGAATTGAGGATGGTTAATCTTAAATACTCATTAAATTTCACTGATCAGCTGAAAAGTCTTCTGAGGCACAGACTAAAGAACTTTCACTAGGTTTTTTTCCCTAGTTTCCATATGGGGCAACTGCTTCAAAACACCATGTACTAAATCTGCAGGAGTAGAGAACACACTACAAATACTGCTAGGATAATTCTAAACTGTATTTAGTGTTAGGTGCTCAATAAAAACATTAGTCCTGCCCTGAAGATCTTATTTAGTTGTAGAAGTCACATCCCAGATAACCGTGGAATCACAACTTACTGGTCCCATACTCACCTAATACTAGAGATCAGATGGAAGAAACGCTGATTATATGATTTGGTCACTTTGTTGGAGATTTTTAAGAGAAATAATTAAGAGAAAATGTCATTTCCTTTTTTGAATAAAATAACTTATTTTCCCCTTAAAATGAGATGAGTATGCATTTAACACAAAAATGGTCTGTCAAGTATATCGTTCTAATGTTACTATTCTGGATGATGTGTTCAGCTGTTCGTTCCATTTTATTATTCTGGGCTTTCAACAGAAGAGCTGGGAAAAGTACACATTTGCATACGTCTACATCACCAGTGTTTCTACATTAGAAGCATACAGAAGCACTGTACAGCTCATACTTTTAGTGTACAGCAGATACGACACTTGATTTTGTTCTTTTCTGTGCCATTTACTCTTTTCTGGACTTGCATTTTATATACATTTTAAACTATGTTTCAAATGCTAAATGTTATCAAATTATTAATGCCTATGTGTCAATATTTATGGAATGTGCTAGTCCTTCAGAATACATTATTTATGCTTTCAACATTAGAAGAGGAATTGAAAATCCAAAGGACCATTTTAGATCAATTTCTTATCCTAAATAAAATAAAATAAAAAAAAAACCAAACAATACACCAGCTGTATCAAAATGTTGTGAAAGGAAGACTAGGGACACGAAATATAAAGATAACATTAAACTGTGCTGGGTGTACAACTGAACTATGTATTAAAAAGTTTAAAATCAAATCTAAGTAACAAAGTACCATTTCAGTCTCTAGCACAGAAGCTGCATGGATTGAAATTTCAGGTAGAAAATAAAAATAGCTTTAAAATAGAATAAAGAAATAAAAATCATTGCTGCATTTTGCTACTCGCTCAACCACAATAGTGACACCTCTCACCACAGAGGCATCACGTGCTACCAGACATGAGAGACGTAGCAAAGCATTCACTTGCACTCAACATTACAGAGACGGAACAAATTAATAAATATAATATGGTTTAGATTCCACTGATTACTGAGATCGGGTATTTTTTTTCATGGTTAGCATTACAAAAAGGAAATAAACCCCATGACATGCTTGCATTAAGGAATATGTAGAGCCTGTCCAAGACCTCAACAGCGAAAGCACCGCTGATGCAGTGACTATAATGCACTAAAATCAGTATCACTGCATGAGTAACAACGACCAAGCAAAAACAACACCTTCAGAAGGTGGAAGTATGTAAAAATGAGAATGACTTAAAAAAAAAAAAAAAAGCCAGAACAAGTTCCTAAAACTGAATCCTCACAGGCAAAAGTAGAGACTATTGAAGGATATCATACTGGAAGCACAGTTTCAGAAAGAAAACTTCATAAAGCAAATGTTGGTAGAGGCTAAAGTGTAATCAGCTGACTGTACAACGAAGGCATTAAGTCGCTAAGCAGATGTGTAGCTTTAACTATGGAAGACGCAATGGTACAAACTCACAAATAAACATATCACCTAGGCATTCACCTAAGGGTTCTAATAAAATGCAGGATGAAGTAGCCAAATGACTACAACTTCTCTGCAGCCTAAACACTGGAGCTAGCAAATAATTAAGACAAAAAAGCTCTAGGGAATACATCTGAGTAAGCCTGAGATTTGTTAATAGGAATTATAATGAAGGACAGACGTAGCAGACACCTCACTAAATACAATCCATCTGCGAAGAGCCAATGTAACTTCTGGGAAGACAAGTCCAACCCAAGAAAACTGTTCTCTGCAGGACATACAAGCTTGTGCACAAAGATGATCCAGCCCACACAGCCTACTCACTTTTTCAAAAAAAGACTTTAAACAAAATTCCTCACTAAAGACTTAAGGAAACCAAGATGCCAAGACAAAAGCAAAGGTTTTGGACTGCCATGGTTAAAACAGCAGCTGAACACTCTGAGCTGCTCACTCCTCCCTGCATCTCCTGGCAGGATGGGGAGATGAAACGGACAACAGCACCCACATGGTGGGGTCAAGGCAGTTCTCTGTGACAGTTCAGGGAGAGGGGAACAACAGCAACGGACATAAAACAAAACACTGACCCAACAACTGACAGGACACTCAGCCTGCATGCAGTGCATCCTGGAGCCCCTTGTACCCGCCCAGCCCCCTTTATGGGGGCATGACATCAAGTGGTACAGAAACACCTTTGGCCAGCTTGGCTCACCTGTGCTGGCTCCTTGGGGAGGTTTTAGTCAGGACACTGACTAAAACGGAGGACCCAGAAAACAGGAGCTCTGATTCAGCTCTCACAAGGGAGGGAATTCATTTGCACAGGAGAGCTGGACAGGGATCTGTCCTGTTTAACACATGGCAAGGGAAGAGAAGAAAGGGATGGCAGTACATTGGTGAGGTGGGGAAATCTTATGAATGGTACATACTTAGTCAAGGTAGTAAGGATGAGTGTTTAAAATAAATAAATAAATGAGCCAAAACCTTATCAGTCTGAGTGATCAGGTAGTAAAATGGCTGGTGAAATTCAATTTAGATTCAGGTAAAAGCGATACACGTGTAGAAGACTAATCCTAGCTGCATGTATAAAACAAGAAGCTCTGAGTAGACCAGTAACACTAAGGAGCGGAAGAGTGAGGTTATGCTGGATAATTCACTGAACGCTTCTGCTCACTGCTTGGCCATACTAAAAAAAAGCAAATTAGAAAATATCAGAAAATGAAAAGCGTATAAAACAGAAGGTCACTTTATATTTCTATAAACTTATGGTTGTTCCATACTTTAAATAATGCATGAATCTTTTGTCTGTTTTTCTCAACAGAGGACACAGTAGAAGTGGAAAGGCTTCTGAGGGGACAAGATCAACCGACTGTATGAATTACTCTTATACAAGGAATACTCAAATTGACTGGGGCTCTTCTGTTTGAGGGGGCAGGGAGCGGGGAAGTGAGTTTGGAAGCTGCTATGAAGATCTACAAAATCCTTAATTTCAACACCTTTAAACAGACATTAAGTATTCGTGGTTTCTTTCAAAAAAATCAGAGGAATGGATATCATAAAGAGCAAGGAGAAGCCAGCCTCAAAGCAAACGTGGTAGGACTTCAAACAACCAGCAGCAGCCCCCTGGACTCTGTGCTGGGGACACCAAATGCCAGAAGGTCACATGAGAAGGTTCAGGAAAAAAAAACAGTTCTTGTGAAAGAGGTTCACCCAAACAGACTAACCTCCAAAGCTTATACAACCTTCAAGATGAAAATGTTCAAAAGCTGAAAGATTGTTAGGAAGGATCATATGGGCTAATCCTATTCATACTCTTCTCCTGGCATCTGCTGGTGGTTACAAGAATTCTGAGCAAGGTAGTTTGGTGCAGAATTCATCATTTGGTTATTCATGATTTGGGTGAATATTTTGTGCATGTTATACAGTTTTCCTTTGATCACATTCTGTTTGATATAGACTGCAGAGCTCTAAGTGATAAACTAACTGAAAACCATTTCAGAACCACTCAACTCTACTAAACTACAGTTAAACACTGCTTCCATTTCCAACCTACAGGCATTCATATCCCACCTTACAGATCACTCTTGTTTTGCCAAAACCCACTGTTAACCTGAAGCAGCTCTTCTTCCTTCAGCGGGCTCCGGCAGTCTTCTCTCTCTGATGTACTTACATGGATGGGGAGGGGGAAGATCACAACTCCTTTAAACTCTATTTTTGTATATCAAATAAATAACTCTCCTAGTTGTTACGTACTACAATCATAATATTTAATTCCTGAACAAAAAAAAATTACATTTGATATTTCCAGTGCTTTGTAAAACGACACTGATTTATTTCTATCCATTTTGTAATATACTGCGTACTAAAACTTTTTTTTATCGTGGTTTGTGTTTCTTTTCCATGAAAGATACACTCATCAGGAATCAAAGGTAAGGATGCTTTCAGAATTTTTACAAAGAATTTTTTATATAACTGAAAAATGGCATATTTTATTCTCTCAGTACAGAACTACCAAAACTAACAAATGTGCCCTAAGTGATCTCACTGAACTGTTCCAGTTTTAACTGCTCTAGTTAAAGTGTATCCAAGGGTCAGATCCAAAATAAAACCCAGCACTAAAGGCTGGAGCATGAGAAATGAGGCGGCTAGCTCTAGGGATGGAATTCACAGGCTCCATTAAGCACTTTCATTCTCTATATACTGAATGCAGTGTACTAGGTATAGAAAAATAGTATCCACCATAGTCAGTAGCCTGAGTAGAAGAAGCAACTACATTCACCAAAACAAAATGCACAAGTGAAATGTGTTTCTGAAATTTTACCTTTTACGGATTTAGATACATAAACTAAACTTGAACTAAGCACCTCAAATTATTTTAAACTGTTCCCACTTTTAGTTCTGTCAATCATGTTATCTGTATCCAGACAACTGGATTAATTGATGTTCTTGCCCGTTTCTCACATAACAGCCTCAGTACTACAGCACTAAGGGGAAATGCTGACTGACCAAGCAGAAACCCCCCATCTATTCAGATCCATCTTTCTCACTTTCTGGGAGAATGCCCCGAGCACTGGGATACAGGCACTGGCACCTTGTATGTTTCTGAAATCTGGCAAGGAAGAGAACTGAGGTTTGGGCTTAACTCCATAATGTCTACACACAATAAATGTGCTCAGCTCACTTCTTCTGGTTTGCCTTCCTGACAGAATATAGTGGTACAAAGTCCACTCAGGGTTTCTGAACAGCCTTTGCTGGAAGTTGGACACCTAAGTGTGCCAACGGCTGCACCTCCACGTCTGGGCTCAGCACAGTCTTCAGTTTATGGAAGTTGCTACAAGAAATTTTACACACTAATAATCCTTAATTAGATTTTTCAGTTACTCAGGTCACTCCCTTGATGTTGGAAATTCAAATCCCATGCAAACTCAAAGCTGGGTAGGTATTTTACAGGAAAGTATCTTTATACATGTCTTCCTCGTTCTTATTCCTTGCTAGTGCCATAGATGGAGTATGAGATCTCTCCATTTTAGCTTGGCTCTGCACCGCACTTCAGCAGCACTTCACACATTTGTGTGTTCCAGGAAATTCCACCTTTGGTTCTGTGAATTTAATTAAAATGGATATTTTACACGTATTTTTCCTAACATTAGTAGGGTTCCCCCACCCCCCAACATCACTGTTAGTGTACATTAACAAGGTCAAAATGAATGCTTTGTCTGGAAAGATGGTATTTTCTAGTTCAGGAAACATTTCAAGCATCAAAGACAAATCTATTTATCACCTATCATGGCTGTCATTTGCCATAATAATTAAACATATGTGTAATGTAGTGATGATAGGAAATGTCCGTAATTTCTTCAGCACTATACTTCCTTTAATACTCCTTTAATGCACGATGAATGTACACATTTTTATATACCTGTACTCAAACACAGCCTCTAAAATTTTAAAGCACCATTTATTTTTAACATACTTATTCTCTAATCCCCCCCGCCATAGTGGATTATCCCACTGTAAGGCATATCTCAACAAAATGCTTTCAAGGCTTCTGACAGTTTCTGTGGCTACTTCTGTCTGAAGTCAAGGTTGTACATGTATGTACAACTGCAAACAAAAAGGATTTCTTACATCTCTCTTCATCCTCATGAAGAGAAATACACGGAGATTACTATCAGCAGGCAAAAGCAACTTTACATCATAAAGGAATTTTTAAAGCTTATAAAGATAAATTACTGCAGCATAACAAAAGCTATTCCATTACAACTGTAGGGCATACTCCAGTTCTGCAACACCGAATATACGTGAGCACACAGACACGAGTACACACACAATACAAACATGAACAGCTGAAGGACACGTTCCTTGTCACAATGCAGTAATATGCTTACAAATACCATATATATATGCTATTACATGCTCATATATACCAGGTTTGTGAGTCTTGGCCAATTTTTTGCCTGCTATGCTTATACAAAATTCTAGACTCTTATGTCTACATATGAATTATAAAACATACAAACCCCCACACCCCTGAACAAGCAAACCAGAAATTATCCTTGACTTCCCCAAGTGCTACTCTGTTAGCGGTCAGAAGGTTTTCTACAGGTGAAAGTCCACACACTTTATTTACTGTGAGGAAGTAAAATTCACTTTTATCCCTCCCATCCATTAACACTATTTCTTGGTAGTAGTGAAAGATTTGAAAGAAACAAAAAACATTGAGCAAGTGTAGTTCAAGGCATAGGGAAAATATATGTGATTTGTGCAAGCATACCCAGCAAAAATAAATCTGGCTTAATCCTCTTGCCTGGAAAAAAAAAAAATCTTTTCAAGCACTTCAGAAATGCAGTTTCCCTTCAGTAAGCATTAGCAGTGAAAGCAGCACTACAGAATGAACATTTCAACCAATCTGTCTTCAATATTCACTGTATATCTACTAGATTAATGAAAAAATGAATAAATATTTGCATCTGATAAGCTGTTTCCACGGATAGAGTTAACATTTGTTTAGGAAGCAGAGCTACTTCCACAGACATCCTGGAAGCCCTTCATTGAGCATCTTTACCATTATTTCTAGCAAAGAAACACCAGCTGACTGTATGGAGGAGAGGGAAAATTATGAAGCTTCTTCTGCAGAAGAGCTGTCCAAGGGACATAACTTGTAAAAGAACTGATAATTTAAGATGATGAAAGGAGCATTTGGACAGATCTGAGAACACAGCATGATCTCTCATGCTAACACAAAAAGTGAATTTATCTTTACTTAGGCAAAATCAGAATCCAAAATCAAACCATTCCAACAAGCCTGGGCAATGTATGTATTAAGAAAGAGTTTTACAAAAATTCTGGACTTGGGCATATACCTCTGATGACCAACTAACACTGAAAATAGAATATATAGTGATCTGTTTATGCTAGTGGTTTATTTTCAACATAAACAATGTAACTCACTCTCAATTTTGCATGTACCTCTTATAGTACATTTAGTTCTTGAGAGCTGCATGCAGTTTGAGGCTCTAGTTTCCATTGCCAGTGATGTACTCTACACAAACTCCCCAAGCCCAAAAAAACACAGCTTCAGAAAAAAATATCTTATAATGTGGATTCTGAGACTGATAAAGATCCCAGACACCCTATCTTAATTTAGACATAAGAACTAACAGATAAAGATCCACATTTAATTTTTCTTCCATGTTGAGTGTAACTTATCTAATTAGAGAAGGCCATTTCATTCTTTCCTTGGGTAATGTTATCCTGATAAAACACCATTATAGGCCAACCCTAAAGAACCAAGCTGTATTTATGTAATCTTAAAATGAAATAAAGATAAGAGTTTGTGAAGAAAGGGAATCTACCATTTTTAAACCTTCCTGAAACAAAAAGGCTCGGGAAAAGTAATGGTTCCTTCTCTTTGAAGTTATTCCCCTCAGTAGTGGACACCAGCAATGTCACACCTTAATTGCTTTCTCTTGTTATTCATAGAATCATAGAATGATCAGGGTTAGAAGCGACTCCCAGAGGTCATCTAGTCCAACCCCCCTGCAAGAAGCAGGGACACCCCCAACTGGATCAGGTTGCTCAGGGCCTCATCCAACCTGGCCTTGAACTTCTCCAGGGATGGGGCATCCACCACCTCCCTGGGCAACCTGTTCCAGTGCTCCACCACTCCTACAGTAAAGAACTTTTTCCTAATATCCAGTCTAAATCTCCCTCCCTCTATTTTAAAACCATTACCCCTTGTCCTGTCACAACAGGCCCTACTGAACAGCCTCTCCCCATGTTTCTTGTAGGCCCCCTTGAGGTACTGGAAGACCGCTATAAGGTCTTCCATGTGTTATTGATACACATGGTTAGCTAATCGTTTTTTAAGACACCATTACTGACCCCCATAAATTTGAGGTAGGTCCACAGCTTGTTTCACAGCCTAGATGTCAATTCTGCCAAACAGAACTTCGCAGAATTTAACCACACCAGAACCGCAATCATACATGTATGCAGAGTCCTTAGTATTATGATTGTGATCATCCCATGCAGCCAGATTAAATGCATGTAAAATGATTACATCAGATTTTATAAAAAGCCGAAGAAAAAAAATGTTATAGCTATATTAGAACAAAACTGCTTTTAAAATTACTAAAAAAAGAAATTTAAATTAGAATAATAAGCTTGCCATATGACATACCGTGCAAAGAATAAAAGATACGAAGGCTAGCTCTATGTACTTTTTTCTGAAGTCATTACATAATGCAGTTACTCCGTGTTGCAATACAGACCCCTAACTGGTCTAGGACAAGATTACCAGCTCAAGTCATGATGAAAATAATCATGAAACAGAAATGTACAATGTACATTTTTAAAACCTACTCTAATCATAGATATTTTCCATGTACAATGATGAGATATATTGCAGAGAATAAATGCTTAAGTTTGCTTTTTGGCACCTTTGTGGATGATTAGCAGTCATTTTATTCCTGCTCTCCTTTTAGCAAAGGAGACCTGAAGACTTCAGATAGCTAACTCAGGTATTATTTAAATATAAAAGAAAAAGAATGTATGAGATCCCAACTGTCATATTAAAATAAAACCTCATTCCCTACTACAGTGTGTGAAAGGAAGCCTCCCAGTTAGAAATGAGCTGTCACAGAGTCCCTATCCCAAAAGCCTGTGGGAATCTCAATCCTACAAATTGATCTAAAAGGAAGGCTTTCATAATTCTACTCAGTCAAAATAATTTGTAGGAATAAAACCAAAAGTCAAACTCATTAAAACAGAAGGAATTAAAAAAGAATTAATACAGTGATCAGGACAGACACGGCCCTTATTATGTACACAAAACAAACTTCCATTATATAGCTTAACAACTTACTACCAACAGCAATTTATAGTTCTCCCCAAATCATAAATTGTATCCCCATTGGTGATTCCTAAATGGGAATCTCTCTAGTAGTTTTCCTAAGGCTTAGGACAAATCAAACAGTCAGCAAACACACCCTAAAACAACTCATGTGAAAACTTCAGCATTACATGAAAACCTACTCCCTTGCTTTAAAAGCATCTACATCATAATTTCATTATACTGTACACTAGCCTACTTCAGAAAGCAGCTTATTAAATTCTTCAAGTTTCTGGATGTCTTTTTACCAAACTAAAGAATCCCACTCCATTCATTTTTTATTTCTTTTTCTTTGTAGAAAGGAAAAGACTGTTTAGTTCTAGTAAAAGACTTTTTGGAAAAAAATTAAGTCAAAATGAAGGTCCTGTAATTGTGAAGCGTATCAATAGCGTAAGTATTTTAATGATCACCTGAGTGCACAGTGATGGGTCTAGTCGAAATCATGGAAAAGCCCCAACTCATAATTACATCAAATGTTCAGTCTGAAATTTGTGTGTTCTGTGTCGTGTCCCTCACACAAAATACTGTATGGTTGGAGCGGTGAGAAGTTATTAATGGACCAGCCTCACTTCTTTAAAACCATCATGCCTCAGTGAGCCTGTACATAATATTTTATTTTACTAAAGCACCAGAAGCAGCATCAAACAGAAGCATGCCATCATTTCCACAAGTGGTCCAAACTGGATCACGGGTTATTTCTTACAGGGAACAATGCCATCTTCTTCCCACTATGCATAGCTCCCAGCTGCTCATCCCTTCCTTCTTTTTCCAGTTTCTTGAACACAGTGAACTAAAAACCAACCCACAAATAAAACACCTCTCTAACACTTCTCTGTAAATAACAACAAAATTCATGTATTTTGAAACATGCCACTCTAAGAATTTCCAATCAACTGAAAATCCATCCATTAACCTAGAATTAAATAATACAGGCTGAACAGCATGGTCTTTCATTAGTTGTTGCTGCTGTTTTATGAGCATAAAAATCAGAAACGCAACTACTGCCTTTGGACTAGGCAGGAGACCAGCTTTACCACAGCAGGTTTCCTCCCCTTATAAACCTTAAAACTCTGTCGGTACAGGGACACCATAAAGTTTCTTAGTTTTCACTTTTGTGTCTGTTTCCAAAAGCTGATAAAAAAACAAATCTGCATTTAAATTACATAAAAATATTCACGCTTTGTCGTGTTAAAGTACATAATTCTTACTCTTCATCTGCCTTCCAATTCTATTATGGCATATAAATGTAACTGAAGTGCTTTGTGTAACTCAAGACAATAGTTTCCTTGTACAGGCAATTTTGCCCACTTCAGGTCTTCAACTATGCTACTAATTTGCTGATATTCAAAATAACTCTGAAAACACTGATTTAAAAGTTACTTTACTTTCCTGACTACTCCACTACTATATTTAATGAAGATGAAAGTGAAACCAGTTTTACTAGAAAACTCAAGAACTAGTTTTCAAGAACAGAAAGTGTTCGTTCTTACTGGACCCAGATGATATCCAAGTTGTTTCTAAGTATTTTACTTGCTATTAGAAAGAGAGAATGTAAATAGTTCAGGGTGTTGTTTTTTGAGTTTTCATTTTTTAGGAGTCACAGAACCCATGATTGTATCAGTGACACCTTTCATAGGGACAGACAATGAGGAGGAAAGAGAGGTATTATTTATTGTTTGTTGGTAGTTTAGTTTTGCTTGGATGGATGACTTTTTTAAATCCAATAGTTTGCGTTTATCTGTCTTGACAATGATAAGTCTGATCTGAGATTAAATTATTTAATTTTCCTTTATCCATACCCTTATACCCATTTCACCATCTTACTGCCTCGTGCAGTTTTTTTTTTTTTTAGCTGAATAACTGTCTCTCTGCATTTCAGTTCTGTTTTGGCCGCTTAGATCTCTGACTGTTCTTTCTTCCAGTCACCAAAAAGCTACACGTTGCTGGGTGAAGAGAATGCATTACCTCACCCAGAGTGCCAAAGGAACAGAAAAGAGGCTTAGGTCTATGATCTGTTGTCAGAGCTTCCACAAAAAGTGGAGGGGAAAACAGATAATTTCTTTTAAAGACACCTACTGCTTTCCTACTGGCAACATTTTCTTAAATTTCTAAGCCACTCAATTTTTCCCTGTGATCCGTATCAAATTTACATAACCTGATAGAATTCAACATAACTTCTGTAATTTCAAATGTATTTTAACAACTGTTACTGCCATTGCATAAAATAGAGAAAATGGGCAGATAGATCCTCTTCTTAGAGGAACACCTGCTAACACATAGAAACTCTGCTTTTCAAGTTTCCAATCAAGTAATGGAGAATAATTGTCTGAAACTAAAGTACACTTAGCTGTAATTAGCTGTAAATGTGAAACACGTGGTTTACATCTTTTACTTCAAAACCACATATACATATATGGTACACTCACTACAGAAGAACAAGTAACTTTAGACCTACGTGCGAGTGTGTGCACAACTCTACAACTAGCTCACTCAGTGAGGTAAGCAGAATGTCAATGGCAGCATGGTTTTATGTCCCCTGCGGCAAACATCTCCCCTAAGATGCACACAACCTAAAGCAGCCCACCATTCCAGAAGAGGACGTGCTGCAACACGATTTGCAGTGCTGCCTCATTCCTCCTCCCACCCGTTTCTTCAGGGAGAAGGAGAAAATACCAAACTGCGAGGGCAGTTTTCCTTTTGATCATCAGTACAGAAAATGAAACAAGCCCACACGCTGTAACTAGTATAGGTATGAAAACCCAGGACAATTTACCATTATCTAATAGTACAGCCAATATGACACCAGCTAAAGAGGACGCCAAACATCAGCTAACATGAAAGGTTTTGATTATCCAATACAGTTCATTTTTTGCTGAGTCATCAAAACAGATCAGCACAGAGGTAAATTCTCCCTACCCCAACAATGACCTCTCCATGTTATTGCTGAGGAAGAGAGCAGTGGAACTTACCTTCTTCTGTTGCATAAACATACACCTGTTTTATAAACAGAAAACAGTTACTGATCTAGAAGCAAACACAGTTACTTTTGTTGCTGGTTTGTGAGTACCTTAGCAAACCTGGGCTTCCTTTTAAACAGAAACATTTTCTTTTGCTGCAGTGTCTCTATGTTAGGACACCTGCAGGTACAACCAATGACATTCATCTTTGTGCATGTGCAGTGGCAGGAGCCCAGCTGCAGAAAATCCTAACAGCAAGGACAGAAGGTAGGTCACTGTGTGCATAAGGGCACCCCCTTTAAAGAACTGCAGCTGCAGGAGGTTAAGTTGCTTAATTTGATTCATCACACTGCCCCCATTCAGAGTGATTAGCAAGAATCCTTACTCACTCTCTAAATCATGTCTAATGAGCATGCAGATCTAAAATTCACTGAGAGACACAGAATCAGCAAGATGTTTGGTTGGAATGACCTCCAGAGGTCCAACTTTCTGCTTAAGTGAGGATTATGGCCAACACTAAAAGAGGGCAGCCTTGACTTTGACTCTTCATGGTCTAGATGCCTGAAAAGATGGACTCTGCACTCTTGAGTAACCCACTTCAGTACTGTCCTTTCCTCCAAGAAATGTTTCCTGAAAGTTTGAAAAAGCCTCCATGTTTGAAGTCATAAAGGCTCGGCAGAAAAGCAAGTCAGAAGAACTTTGGCCCATAAATCACAGAATCAATGCAGTTCAAAAGGACCTCTGAGGTTCATCTAGACAATCTCCTTCTCAAAGCAGGGTCTGCTAGAGCGGTTGCTCCAGGCACCATTGCACTCATGTTCTGAGTAACTCCACAGGAATCAACAATGCCTAGATAACCTGTTCAAGTGAATGACCAGACCCATGGAAAGATTTTTCTCATATTTAAAATGAAATTTTGCCTTGTCACACCACAGGGCATGCTGAGAAAAGACCATCTCCATCTTCTTTACTGCCATCAGTCAAGCATTTATACACATCTAATGAGATCCTCCCAAACCTTCTGTTCTTTAGACTAAACTACCCCAGCTCGCTAAGACTCTCTCATCCCTTCATCATTTTTGGGGCCTTTCACTGCAGTATGTCCATGTCTCTTCTGTACTGGGAAACCCACAACTGCATCCAGCACTCCAGATGTGGTCTTGCTATTGCTGAGCAGAGGGGACCCATCACCTCCCTTAACTCACTGCTGACCCTCTGCTTAATGCAACTGAAGACCTGGTTGTCCTCCCTTTGGTGCAGTTGCACCTTGCTGGCTCTTGTTCAGCCAGCACCCCAAAGCCTTTGCTGCCTTCCAACCAGTCTGCTCCCAGCAGGTACTCGTGCCTGGGTTGTTCCTCCTTTGTTGCAGAACTCTGCACTTCTCTTGTGGAACTTCATGAGGTTCCTGTCTACCCATTCAGGTCCCTCTGAACAGCAGCACAAATAGCAGCACAGTATCTGCAACCCTCCTAGTTCTACATATTTTTTAATATACATTTAGGACTATTAAATGTTTTGTCATGATCTTTTGAAGCAGATATACTGAAGTCTCACGGATAAGAAGCAAAATATTAAGAACCGACACTTGGCCTTGATCAGCATTTGCCTGAGCTTTATGATTGTAATTTCTTGCTATCCATTAAATATCATGCAAACAGTATCAGAAGTCACAGGTACTTTACCATATGCTGGAGTACAGAGCACAAATAGTTTTATATATTGCATTAGACCAATCACATGAAACCCCCGGTGTTTACTCTTTAATAAATTGTTACAGCCTGCTTGGACAGATATGTAAACAAACTCAGTTAGTATTTCTGTTTACATGTTCAGTTGGCACTAGGCCAAAAGACAGTAACTAAAAACTGCATCTATTTCTACATAAATTTTATTGTGAAGTACTCATAATACCGCTTTTTTTTTTTCTTTCCCCTCTCTACAAATTCACCAATTGTTTCCCTGACCCAGTTAAAGATAGTGACTCTCCAAAGTCTCTAGTACCATGGACTCCAAATACTACAAATATCTTGTTAGGTAGGAAAAGGCAAGGTCCTTAAATTAGGAAAAGGCAAGGCCCACCTTTAAATTACCATTTCCCCAGCTGGATAGAGTTGAAAGAGCAGAGACAGTTCTGGAAACCTTGGTTTTGGAATATGATTTATATTTCTCTGGAGGTTCTTGCTGTCCCTCCCTGTTCTCCTTACTGCCCAGGAAAAACATCAAAACACTAAACAAAGACATCAGCCACATGTGTATCTTTATTTTATGCAATTCCAGACAAAAATAAAGACTTATTTTAAAGTAAGCTCTTTTTTTTTTCCTGAGCATAAAACATCTAAGCATCAAGTACTTTGTTAAATAAGCTCAATACGCCTACAGCAACGCATATGCCCAATAGGAACACAGCAACTGGTGAATGTTTTTAGAGGATGATTTTAAAAGTTTCATGGCTTTTAATGTATGAACATCAGGCAGTATTATTAAATCCATTTTTTCCCTGTAGCTACATTAGACCACTTTAGTCATTAAATATATTTAGAAGCTGGGCTTTAGCTTGCGTTAGTCCTCACTGCAAACAGTTAAAAACTCTTTACCTGCTTTTTCTGGGGTAAGGTTAAGATAAGATCCTTGAGTAAACAAACATAACTTGATATTCTCAGTTTCTTCTACTGTGTACATCTACCACAAACACCTCTAGTTCTCAGAATCATAGAATGGTTGGATTAGAAAGAACCTTTACAGATCCACTTCAACCCACACCCCCTACCTGTCACAGTCCCTTCCAACACAAAGCAATGGGTAGGGAAACCCCTCCACTGGATTTCTCTGGTCAACTTATTCCTGGGTCTCACCACCCCATCTCACCTTACAATGTATGGATCTCCTCCAGTTTTCTACTGGTACTTATAAGTGACCTGCTTCTTGTTAGAAAAATCGTAAAATGTCACAGAAGATGAAGAAGCCCACCTTGGAGTCAGGTAAAAGTGTCTGACATAGGCATAACTCCTGCTGTCCTATCATTGAAGCTACTCCTGCATTCATCCCTCCACAAAAACCTTACCACATGGCCTAACACAATACAACAAAACCTGTTCAACTCACTAAGATACAGATAGCTTCACAGAGGTAAAGCTCTCTTTAAGCTTGATTTATCACTTTTAGTTTAAGATCGAAGTTCAAATTTTTCATCCATGTTGCAACTGTATTTACAACATTCAGTTTGCTACTGAGGCTGAGTCACTTGTTAAAAAGCTAATGTAGATGCTTTCCAACTGTAACAGAAATAGTCACATGCAGAAAGAAAGGTTTTTTCCCTCCTTCAAATTTGAGAATCTTTAGTCAAAGAACATATATGGAAAAACAGATTAAAACTACACGAGACTTCTGTAGACAAAACGTTAGGCAACATTAAAGAACAGATTATGGAACCCGGCGAATTTCAACAAGAAGTGGACAGCACATATGAGTGTCTTGGCTCCAGCCAGGACAGAGCCGACCTCCCCAGGCAGCCAGCACAGGTGAGCCGAGTTGGCCACGGCTGTTTCCACACCCCCTGACATCAATCAAGTCCCTGTCAAAAGGGCTGGTGGGGCAGAGGCAAGTGCTTGGTGCAGGCAGTCCTTGTAGGAGTGCAACTCAGACTCAAACCCACAACTCTCCCACTAAGACTCCCATGCTTTATCAACTGAGGTACCGACTAACCCCTCTCTAGCACAGGCACAGGTCAGCACAGGCAGCCCTTGTGTCAGTGCATTCCTAGGACTCAAGCTCAGGACTATCCAATCAAGAATCTCATGTTCTACCAACTGAGACACCCAACTGAGCTGGGTCTGCTTAGCCTGGAGAAGGCTTGCTCAAGGCACCCTTACTAATGTATATAGATATCTGATGGGGGGTGCAAAGAGGACAGAGCTCCTCTCAGCAGTGCCCAGTGACAGGATCAGAGGCATTGAAATACAGGAGGTTCTTCTCTGAGCATCAGAAACATGCTTTTTCACTCTGAGGGTGACAAAGAACTGGCACAAGTTGCAATGAGAGGCTGTTAAGTCTCCATCCTGGAAGATACTCAAAAACCATCTGGATGTGGTCCTGGGCAATTGGCTTTTGGTGGCCCTGCCTGAGCTGGAGTGGTACCTGTCACCCTCAACTACTTTGTGATATAACACGGTTTAACATAATATGGTGCCCTTCCTAATCTAAATGTACACAGGATTTTCTCACAGCAGAATACCAAGCATTCTTTACTGCGTGGGTGTTGAAGCACTGCCACAGCTTGCCCAGAGAACATCCAACAGGTTGTATGGGGCTTTGGGCAACCTGGTCTAGCGGAGGGTGTCCCAGCCCATAGCAGGGGGTTGGAACTAGATGAGATTTGAGGTCCCTTCCACCCAAACTATTCTGTGATTCTAACAACGCTGAAAAAGAGTTCATTTTTGAAAACTCCTGAATGTGACTGTAGCATTCCTATTTATATCCAAATGTTTATATATAGAAAAAACACTTTAGAAGGCATCTAAATAATGACACAAGAAAAACCAGATCTGCGAAAATGTGTCACCCTCACTGAGCCCACATTTCCAGAAAATTTATTGACATTAGAATGAACATCTTAATTTACTACAACATTCACAGACTTCTAATGGCACTACTGTTGTAGTTTCACACTAGCTATGCTAATGCTCATAGTATGACTGCTGTTAATAGTGCACGCACCAAGCAAGTGTAGTGCGCTCTCTGGAATTCCACAGAAGACCTTCAGTAAATTTTTTACATTCCTGAAGAGCAGTTACAATGAATTTACCCTCAGAAGAGATCTATCTTTGGTAATCTCAAGTAAACTTGAGCTAAATAAAAAGTTACCCAAGCTCACAAAACATACAAAATGTGAGCATCTTTTTTTCGGTTCTATAAGCACCAAAAGCTCTCTGTATAAACTCCATAACTTTACATATTTGATACAACCACAGTTTCACAGCTCTGAATAACATCAACCATCACGATATCTCTGCTTGCTTAGAATTTATTACTTCAAGAGTATAAATGCAGGCAGGCAGACAAATTCACTCTATCTGCTTCAGAGATGCAGATGCTATTCAAGCTTGTAAATGAAAAAAACTTAGCAATAAAGATTAACAGTCCAATTCTGCAAAATGATGTAATCTTCAAATGCATTTCAAAGCACATCAAGATAAAACAATTCCTCAAGAGTTTATAGTCCAAGTATCAGTATGAGCACACAAAAACTCCACAAATCCCAAGCACGATCCCAGACTAGAAAGTAAGTTTCAATGTTGTTCTTGCCAAATCATTTTCAACTCAACAAACACCATACATGGCTGGTTAGATCCAAACACCAAGAGAAAAACAAAGTCACCAGAACACTTTCAGCCTCTTTGGAACACCACCATTTCCTGAACGACATGATTCAAGATACGCATAGAATCAGAATGATTAGGGATGGAAGGACCTTAAAGTTCATTAAGTTTCAATCCCCCAGACATGGCTCTCACTAGACCAGGCTGCTCAAGGCCCCCACCAAGCTGGCCTTGAACCTGGCCAAGGAGGGGGTTTCCACCACTTCCCTGAGCAGCCTGTTTCAGTGACTCACCACCCTCACGGGGAAGAATTTCTGTCTAATGTCTAATCTAAATCTACCCCCTTCCAATTTAAAACCATTCCCCCGCATCCTACCACGATGTGCCCTTCTAAAGAGTCCCTCCCCAGCTTTCCTGTAGGCCCCTTCAGGTACTACAAGGTGAGAGAAGCACATTAAGTCCTGTGACAAAGGACAGATTCAAGAAGAGAAGACAGAAGCAAACAGTAGCTCCTTAACTCTATTATCAACATATTCTCAACAGTCCTCAGGGAAGAATATGGTTGGGAGCATACTACATACACTGTTGCGGTGGCATTTCTGGATGTTGCTTTTCCAACAGAGAGAAGCAGAAATCAATGTTGGTGATTCCTTCGTATCATCAGCAAGTTTGATGATGATATGATGGGAGGGGTGGTGACACACCAGAATGTCACCACCAGAATGTTGTGCCATCATTCAACAACATTTAGACATGTTGGAGAGCTGGGCATGGAAAAATGTAATGAAATTTAATAAGGACAAGTGTAGGGTATTGCATCTGGGGAGGAACAACCCCAAGTACCAGTATAGGTTGGGGACTGGCCTGTTGGAGAGCCGTGCAGGTGAGAGGGACCTGGGCGCCCTGGTGGGCAGCAGGATGACCATGAGCCAGCAGTGTGCCCTTGTGGCCAAGAAGGCCAATGGCATCCTGGGCTGTAACAGAAGGGGGGGGTGGGGGGGGGTGTGTGTGGCTAGTAGATCAAGAGAGGTCCTCCTCCCCCTCTACTCTGCCCTGCTGAGACCTCACCTGGAGGAGAGGGGAAGGATGCGTTCCTGTATGATCTAATCTAGGTGATCCTGCTCGGGCAGGGGGGTTGGACTCAATGATCTCTCGAGGTCCCTTCCAACCCCTACAATTCTGTGATACTGTGAAACATCAAAGTGATGCTCCCTGCATGCTTTTCAGTTTTTCTTGCTACTGAAACTGACAGCTATAGTAAAAGAACCTGTTTCTGTCACTCACACAAGAAAAAAGCCAAAAATACACCAAAACCTCTACAACCACAACAGAGTAAGAACTCCTTCTCTCAATTACAACTATACTAGGTTGTTCAATTTCAGCTTTAGTATCCATATATCTTTGGAGAAACACAATGTTTATGTCAGCACTGTTCTGTAACCTGAAATTTTAAAACTAATAATCGGATATTTTAAAATTTTAAATTTTTTTTAAAAAGAAAAAATGTAATTTTGAGATTGGGGCATAAAGAGTCTGGGGAACTGACTCTTCTTCCAATCTTCTCACATTGTATTAATTTTAAGCAGTCCACAACGAATTCTCCATCCCCTCAGTTTTTTTATGTGAAAAAGCAGGTAATTCACATGCTCCTCACACGCATTGCTAGATCCAGTTAAGCCCTGAAGAACATAAATACCTTTCAACAAAAGATGCAGCATAAAATGAATTCTTGGAAGATCATATGAAGTGTAGAAATATTTCACAGCAAAGAAGAAACTAAACATTTAGGTTGCACCATGTTTGAGCTTTTCTTCAGAAAATAAGTGTTTGCAACATAGAAGTTGCTGATATCTTCTGTATCTTGAATTTCCTTCTCTGTTTTATAATAAGAATTTTTCTGATCATTCAACAAAATAAAAAAACCACAAAAATTCCATAAATATCCACTATCTCTGCAGCAGTTGCATCAAAAGCTACCCTCAAGATGATGCTGCCCACACATGATTACTCACTTAAACCAGAAACTTTAAAAGAAGGGTGAACATTATCTTTATACCAAAAGAAATTTAAAGATTAAAAGGCCAAACAGCAAGACAGAGTTAAAAAAAAAAAAAAAAAGTAAATTAGAAATCATACTTCTGGTCATAGCCCAAAAACTACAGCTTCTATTTCCTTACTGAGAATTGAAGAAAACAGACCCTGGCCTGTGTTCTGGGTGACAATTATATTAGTGTGTATCAAGCTTCCAACCAAAAGGTTGCAATGTTCTTTCCAATAGGTTTTTAAATTCTATGAAGAATAATGAATGACAGAAACAGGTTTGCAATCATAAACCACTGAGTCAAAATGAGTTCATTTTCATGCCTTAAACTTAGGAATTCCCCCTACTCCCACACAGATGCACTCCTCCCATTACAGTGTCCAGCTCTCACCCAAGACATCAGCTGCTTCCTCCATGCTCCCAGACCACAAACTCGGATGCTGCTGGCTGATTAGCCCTACCACCACCACTGCCTGCTACCTGGGACCACAGAGCACAGGAGAGGCTATCAGGCTGCACTGCAGGAGGGGAAAAAATAAAATAAAATAAAATAAAATAAAATAANCCAAATCTCTGCCCTTCTCTGCCCACTGCATGAGCTTTAGTGGGTTTTTTATAGCTATGCCAGCCATTCAGATGTCCTCACATTAGTCACATATGAATATCCTCTGCTCATATTAGTCTGCTCCTCAATCAAAGCAGCTTGGCTTCATTTGCACACACCTTAATGCTTACCTGTATATCAAAGCTTCTCCCAAACAAAACAAACAAACAACAACAACAAAAAAACCTATGCGTATTTATATATGTATCTTGCTTGTCTGGAGGTAGAGGTACCGTCATGTTTCAATAGATTTTATGTTCTACATCCCCAACTTCCAAACATCATTTTCCACAGTAATTCCTTTCTGTGCAAAATACTGGACACCGAAAAACAACAAAAGATTTGTATGTGGCTCAAAGATTTTGTTTGCTTTTGCTGTGGCAGTTATTATCCTTTCTACCCAACTACATACAGTAAAACTATATTAAGCCAAGTGATTAAAATTTCACACATAACATACTGAAAATATACGTGAAACTGAATCACCTGTATCCTCTAGCAAACACCAGTGTACTTCCCATACACTTCAACTTGCATGGTGGAAACTCGTAAATTAAATTGGCATCCAGAAATTTCCCTAAACTTCCAGACTAAGGATCTGTTCTACATTTTCTCACCTATGTACCTAATTAAAGTACTCATCCAGACAGATTTCAAAAGGCAGAGTTAATTTTCTTTTTGTCTCTTTTCTTTGTACTGCCCCCTTTTCCTGTTTTAAAACTCACTTTTGCTTTTCTCCTGAAACCCTTTCAGTTTCATCAAAATAATTCTGTCTAATGAGAACATTGGTAGCTGGGAAAAGACACCTCCCTCCCCCAAACACCAAACTTCAGTGTAAAATTAAAAAAAAAAAAACAAAACCCCACAACAGAAATGGACAAACTGATCAGAAATCCCTTTAACTACAGCAATATTTGATCTGTCTCAAAGATTTCCATAATTTGCTTTGGCTGCTAAGCAACAAATTAAATACAATTTGGTATATTTAAATTCATTATTCTTCTTACTGCCTTTCTGACTGAAAAAACACAGTTATAATATAATGCCCCTGTCAGAGAGCAATAGTGTTGAGGAAAGGTCCTGCACTTCAGCAGGTGTACTAATTGTAAGCAGAAGAATACGCATTTGTTTGCCCTGCAGTAAAACTAAGGAAATGCAGAGAACACAAAGCCCTACAATCTATTTCCAGAGACACTATTGTCTGTGTTGTCATGATACCTACAGGGATTACAATTTTGCCTAAATTAGCCAGCTCACGGCAAATTAATAGGTAAGAAAAACCTAGGATGGATAAGTAACTCCACCTGGGGCTCTCTGTTTGAAATCTACTGGCATATTGGGAATTCAGCACTCTGTTCCAAGGCTTTACACACACAGCCACTACATTTCCATCCGAGAATAACAACTGAACAAAGCCAACCTTCAGTATCCATCAAAAATGCCCCCTGCCCAGAAATCAGAAGCACCACAGTTCCCAGTCTTTCAGTTGTAATAAACTCCTACTGTACCAAAGCACACAGAGACCTAAAATTGAACATGGATTTCGCAGCGATGCACAGAGAAATCACAACAGGACTCTGTCTCCCAATTTACATGCACTGAAAGCTCATAAAGATGGTTTTTCAGAACTCAAGAGACCACCTTTATCTGTGCATCTTCACTTCAAAATTCAAAAGAAAGCACTGTCAAAGGTGGAAAGTAACTCTTGAGTTTGGAGAAGGTTCCTTTCACTTCCTTAATGCAACTACACTAAATATGAATCAAAAGCAAGTAATTGCGTCCAGTGTGCGGACAGGAGGCTTGTGTTGCTACGACCAGTGTTTGTTGTGTGTCTACTGAATACAAATAAGCACTGTAGTTCCTTATCTTTCAGTACAGTACTGAATTTCAATTGGTACAACAGTAGCAAAACTACATGAATCACAGGAAAGTTATATTTTCATCTCAACATCAATTTTTCAAGCAGAAATACCCTTGCATCCTTGATCTCAGCTGCACTAACTTCCTGTGCAGTTACTGAAATTATTTGCTATTAACTATGTCAATACTAGATGAATACTTGCCTGTAATAACAGCTCAGTGAGGAATATATTCTTAATTTATACACATCACTATGATGGATGCTTTTAATTTCAGCTGCAATATTAAAAAAACCCAACAAACCAATAGATCAGGTTGTCAGAAAAACTTGCAGATTTTTTCTTTTAAATTTTTAATGAACATATTAACAAAAATTAATTCATTCACAGATAAATATATCAGATGTCATTCTTCCTCTTCCTGTTCAAATTGTATCTTCAAAAGAAATAATATTAAAGTGGTACAAAAGAAGCTTAGTTTGTCCTCGTTGTTTATGTAAAATGAATGTAAATATTACCTGTATTCATCAAAGTATGCCAGTAATTGTATTTGAAATATGCGGGTATAGAGGAGGTTTAACTGCAGATGCTCACACTGTGACCGTACCACTACTTTTGAAATGTGTTCATTTTTCCTCCTGTGAAAACTGCTGGTATTTACATGCCTAATAAGGACATGTGTATTCATGTGTAACAAAGATTCAACACATGTCATATATGTCTGGATAGTCTACGAGGATGACAGACTTGAAGTCAATCTTTTCTCTTTATAAGTTTGAAATTTCACTTGTCTTAAACAGACCCCCCAAAAAAGTCCTAAAAAGCCCTTCTCTCAGACTGGACCCCAACTACACAACAAGAATGGACAAGATATTCAGGGCCACTGTTCACTCGAATGAGTCTTTGATTCGAGAGTCATCTTTAGATTACCACATGTTGTAAGCAGAGTTGTACAGCACATCCAGCTCTGATCCAGCTCTGAGATGGTTAAAAACACAAAACCTCAAACAAACTACATCTAAGCAAAACCCCACAATCAAACTCACTGTGTAACAGTAAGAACATGGGCTTGGAGCAACTTGAAGAGTAAGTCATGTGAACCTGTGATGTTCAGTAAGTACAAGAAGGTGGAGCTGCTCAGTACATCAGTAACAGCTGTCAGGCCGAGCAGCAGGTAGGACACGACATGATTCAGCCCCAGGTGGCAGCTGAACACCCCACNCAGCACCTGTGGTGTGGGGTCAGGGTAGTTTGCTGGGACAGCACAGGGAGAGTGGACCTGAGAGTTGAAGGCAAGACAACACCAAACCAAGCCAAGCCAAGCTGGCTTTCCATCACTAATAAGGGAAGTGGCACACAGGGTGGTATCAGGAACAAAAGGAACGAGAGAAACAAGAACCAAACAAAACAAGTTATCGTTCCCTTCTAATTCAGCACCAGTAAGGTAATACTTAGAATGTTGGTTTTGGTTTTGTGTTCCCATTTCATAAAGACTATCAGGAAACTGGAGGGGATCACCCTAAGATGGTCAGGGACTGAGAACTCAGAGTCTCCAAGGAGACAGGGGGAGACAGACCATTTCAGTCTGGCCAAAACGACTCCAGAGCAATTTAGTAGCAGCAAATGACAGCTACTGGACAGGGGTTGCAAAGCCAAACTCTTCTTGGAAATAGCAAAGTTAAAAGCAAATGTCTATAAACGCAACCTCAGAGGTTCAGACTGGACTTCTGAAGAAAAATTCTCAAAAGGAGAGTGGTGCAGGGCTGGAACAGGTTGTTCAGGAGCCTGTGGAAGCTCCATCGTCACAAATGTTCAAGACTCAAACAAAGGTACCCGGCCTTGCTTAGCTGGCCTTTGTTCCAAGTGGAGCAGGAGTCTGGACTAGATAGTGAGGTCCCAATTCACCATGTCTATGGTTTTATCTTGTGAAAAGACTTTAAAACTTCTAATGGATTAAAATAATAGCCAGAGACAGATACAGAAAACATCCCCTAATTTTCCTAGTAGTGTGGCAATTATCTAAGAACTGTAGGCCTATCTCCCCTTAGAGTAGCTGTATTTAATACAAAATGAAGTGGGAAGGAAGCCTGGAACCACCACTGATATAAAATGTGTTCTTTCACCTGAAGTGTGTAACACAAAGAAATGGTCTGAACTGAGACAGTTCTAATGTTATATTACAGGATTATTTTGAGAGATGAATGTCATGCAAAACAAACTTCCCTCACGCCACATTAACGTTCTAATATAAACTATTTCGTTCTTCTGCAAAAAATAAACAATTAGAGAAGTCTGTCTGACATGGCATAAGATTACTGATAACTAATTTATGTATGCAAACTGCTTATTTGATTTCAGAAAAATCTCTTTTGACTGCCTTACAGAACTGACACAGCATAAAATCTCATTTCATTTTAAATGCCAACATTATTGCCTATTTTATTCGAAACTCCTTCATCCTCAAGTTCATTAATAAAGCTTTCCCTCCATAATGCTGCCTTAGAATTAAGAAGATAATTTAAGGGAGTCACAAAATAGGGCTTCTCCAGCTTGGAATAATGTATTTGCCAGAATTACTTTTCCAAAAACAGTCCAAGTTTATTAAGAATAAGGAAAGTTAACAGAGTTAACAGCTGTGATTTTAGAATGTTGTAACTGTGTAGAATAGTCATCACAATTATTTTGGAGAAAAACTCAACTGATATGCAAAGTCCAATTTCAAATATACACAGACGCCTTATTTTCTTACTTTGCTAGTTTAAAACTAAGAAAACAGATTAAAATGGAAAAGAAAAAAAGGTGTCTTTAAAGAGAAAGAAATCATAGATTCATTTGGATTAGAAGAGACCTTTAAGATCAAGTCCAACCACAGCCTAACCCTGCCTAGTCCACCTCTAGATCATGTCCTTCAGCACATCATCTACACACCTTTTAAATACCTCCAGGGACAGTGACTCCACCACTTCCCCTGGCAGCCTGTTCCAATGCCTGACAACCCTTTCAGTAAAGAAATTATTCTGATGTCCAACCTAAATCTTCTCTGGTGCAGTTTGTAACCATTTCCTCTCATCCTATCGCTTGTTACCTGACAGAACAGATCAACCCCCACCTCTCTACACCCTCCTTGCAGGTATTTGTAGAGAGCAATAAGGTCTCCCCTCAGCCTCCTTTTCTCCAGACTAAGAAGCCCCAGCTCCCTCAGCTGCTCCTCGTAGGACTTGTGCTCCAGACCCTTCACCAGCTTCATCGCCCTTCTCTGGACACGCTCCAGCATCTCAATGTCCTTCCTGTAGTGAGGGGTCCAAAACTGCACCCAGCACTTGAGGTGTGGCCTCACCAGAGCTGAGGACAATGGGACAATCATGTTCCTACTCCTGCTGGTCACACCATTCCTGATACAGGCCAGAATGTCTCTGGCCTTCCTGGCCACCTGGGCTCACTGCTGGCTCATGTTCAGCCAGCTGTCAACCAACACCCCCAGGTCCTTCTCCTCCAGGGAGCTCTCCAGACACTCTGTCCCAAGCCTGTAGTGCTGCCTGGGGTTACTGTGATCCAAATGCAGGACTCAGCTCTTGGCCTTGTTAAACCCCATAAGGTTGGGCTTTGCCCATTGATCCAGCTTGTCCAGGTCCCTCTGCAGAGCCATCCTGCCTTCCAGCAGATCAACACTCCTTCACAATTTGGTGTTGTCCACAAACGTACTGAAGGTGCACTCAATCCCCTTGTCCAGATCATAAATAGATACTATTATTAATCCCCTCAAGAATACCTTCCAGCCACCATTTTCTTCAGTCTACTTCTTATAAGGAGCCTGACTCCTCTGACATCAACTGCAAAACCCCTATGATTTCAGAAGTCCAGAAATAGATTTGAAGAGAATTCTTGACAATTTTTTCATAAATCTACAGTGAATCCTTAGGTAATACTTTGATAGCCACTTCTTAAGCATCACAGACAGAAATCCTGCAGATTCCTTCCCCCCATCTTTCTACCACCAGCACACAGATAAAAATACCTGAGAAGATCAGAAAGTTAATCCAAGTAAAATACGATCTAGCAAATAAAACCAGAAAGACCTTGGATGAGTAGTCAGTTACACTTGCTGTAATACCATACAACTGCAAGGTAACATGTAAGAACCATCATCAGGGCTAACAGAATTGGAACCACAAGAGCTTCTTGACAATCTACATTCTTATAAGCACATTTCTGAAACTCACTGAAGCTACTTAAAATACTACATCCACATAAAATCCCCCTTTTCAAAATGCAGGCACAGAAGATAGACCAAGTTTCAGATTGTGTTATGTTCCAAAAAGCAGACATTGCTGAGGTCATGTGCAGATTATGAGCATGTTCAGCCAAACACAAGGTACTGAAGCCTCACGCCCATACTTAAATAATTGACTCTGCAAAATCTTGTGCTGCTAACTTTGAGGAATAAAGCAGCTGCCAGAAGGCAAGATGAAAACCTAACTGATATTCTAAGGATATAGGATGAATGGCTATGGCTAACAAGGTATTAGTCTGTTTAGATGTTCTTGTGACTAAACCAAAATGGCCCATAAAGAAGCTCTACTAGTAACTACACAGCTTTCAGATCTGTATAGTTGCTAACCTAAAGTTGGAGTTTAACCCACAGTAGTTTTGTATCCCATATTCCTCTCCCTCTCATGTTATTGTAAAACTCTCTGCAAATTCAAGTCTTTCCTTTCTTAAAGGAGTCCCTGATTTAGTGTGAATGTGTGCTTTCATCCACTGCAGACTTAGCGTTTTTGTTACCTTCCTCTGCTTGCCTTCCTCCCCCTGCCCCCTTCTGTTTCAGTCACATCCAGAAGGTATTTTCCTTTCCCTTTCCTTTCCCTTACTAAAGTTCTCTATTTCTTCTCAAATGTACACAACAGAACGTTAGAGCTTTCTACCAAACCTCATCTTTTTCTTTTCCCTAATTGTTTACCTACACACCAGATTCATCTTCTTTTTCCAGCTCCCAGATTCACTCCCTCTTCCTGGTACATCTTCTATCCTTTAATCCTTTGCACTCTCATTAACTTCAATTNACATTCAATATATCATTAAAGAAAACTTTGACGATATTACTATGAATTTTGAAAGGGGCTGGGTTTTAAACAACTTCAGAGAAAAAAGGGCAGCTTTTAAAGTGAATTTCCCTAAAGGAGAGAAATCATACAGAAGCCCCTAGTGCTCCTCAAACTCAGTAGAGTACTTGAAAAGTCACAAATGTTCACTTTGTTGTTTTGTTGGGTTGTTTTCCTCATATTCCCTCAAACTCCTCCTTACACTTTCTTGCTGCACTGCTTAACCCATTTTACCTTGGGGATTACCTTCTGTGCCTGCACAGATAATGCTATCTATTGATCCCACTCAACCACATCTTGCAGCTCCATCACACCAAGATGCAATCACTCTCATTCCATGCTGAGAAGAACAAAAAAACCCTCCTGTTTTGCAAACACAGCAGACCAGCCACAACAGGGCTTTCCTCATGTTTACAAAACTGTTGTCATCTTGATGTAAGCAGGAAAAATTGTACTGTACTCCCCTTATCATCATCTGTCAGGTTTAGCTCTTCTCCAAGGAGAAACAGAAAGTAAGCAGATAAAACACTATTTGAAAATAAACCCAGATGTCAAATAAATGGATTCAAATCATAAGTGACTAGTCTGTGTTCTTGCTTTAGCCTTTCAGGTGAAAGGGGGTATGTGTTGTTGCTGGCTTTTTACCTATAAATTTTCTTTCACCTCTGACTGGGTTTTTTCTTCTTCAGTAATCATCCATTTTCTTCTCAAAGACCTATTGCAGTAGGTTTGAGCAAAGAAGTCCTTAAATCTCCTATTCCATCCCTATCCACAGCCCACCTATGCTGAAAGTTAGATAAAGGGGCTGGAGCACCTTTCCTACGAGGACAGGCTGAGAGAGTTGGGGCTGTTCAGCCTGGAGAAGAGGAGGCTCCGGGGAGACCTTATAGCGGTCTGCCAGTACCTCAAGGGGGCCTACAAGAAACATGGGGAGAGGCTGTTCAGTAGGGCCTGATGTGACAGGACAAGGGGTAATGGTTTTAAAATAGAGGGAGGTAGATTTAGATTGAGTATTAGAAAAAAGTTCTTTACTATAAGAGTGGTGGAGCACTGGAACAGGTTGCCCAGGGAGGTGGTGGATGCCCCATACATAGAGACGTTCAAGGCCAGGTTGGATGAGGCCCTAAGCAACCTGATCCAGTTGGGGGTGTCCCTGATTCTTGCAGGGGTGTTGGACTAGATGACCTCTGGGAGTGCCTTCCAACCCTAATCATTCTATGGCAAGCAAGCAAATATTAACCTCCATTTTACTGGAAGAATTACACATTCTTTGTAAAAAACACAAGTTTATTAACAGACAGGATTTCATTTGAACATGCCATATAAGGAAAGAACAAAATGAGAGTGAAGAGCTTATCTTCACTCTCATTTTGTTATCCACACTATCTTAGTAGACTTCAAGAGTATATTTTATTCTGCTAAATCTGGCTCACTCCAAAAAGCTATAATACTTTCAAATATGTTTCCCGAGATGCCCACATAAATTACATGTTACTGGGGTGATTTAGCAGTATCTGGAAGTAAGACTATTATTGCAGACACCACCACCACTTCAGGTTTCCTTTTATTTGGTGGCAGAAATTTTTAAGACTCGATTGGGAGCCTGAGCAAATTTCTTTTAGAACATAATCGCCTCGTGATCCTGGAACTGCTCACTGTTCATTTTGTTCTGCTCTTCCACATCCAGAGATGGGCAACCAGGCTGGTGAAGGGTCTGGAGAACAAACCTTATGAGGAGTAGTTGAAGGAGCTGAGGATGTTTAGGTTGGAAAAGAGAAGGCTGAGGAGAGACCTTATCACTACCTATAATTACCTGAAAGGATGTTGAGGTTGAAAGGATGTAGAGAGGTGGGTGATAGTCTCCTCAGCCAAGTGACAAGTGATAGGACAAGGGGAAATGGCCTGACGCTGCAGCAGGGCAGGCTCAGATTAGATATTTGGAAGAAATTCTTCAAAAGAGTTGTTGGGGTGTGGAACAGGCTGCCCAGGGAGGTGGTCGAGTCACCATGCCTGGGTGTATTTAAAAGACAGGTAGATCAAGTACTTAGGGATATGGTTTAGGAGAGGACAGGTATGGTTGGACTTGATCATAAAGGTATTTCCCAACCTAGTAATTCTCTGATCCTATTCTTTAACCTGTTAAACTCCTAATTACTGGGGGTTTGTAACAGTAACTGCAAAGGTTTGCTTAGAAATGTATTTTTCTCAAGGTATATGCAAATGCATCTAGTAAAAAAAACCCAAAACTCTCCTGAGCAAGCTTTACATAGCATAACATAGCAAACACCCCCTCATGTGCATGAAGTGCTAATAATTAAAAGAACGAAAACTAATGAAAGGAATTCAGAATTCAAACAGTAAATTTTCTTTTTGCTTCATATCCCTAGCTCTTTATACTAGTTATTACAAATAAAGTGTTTATTGTCTTTACACTCTACAATCTACTGGTCAAAAATTATCTTGATCTTGCTGCAAATTTCCAGTCTCCAGTTTGAAATCCAACTGCTATTAAATACCACCCCCACTCCTTTTTTTTTCTAGGTACACAATGATGAACTGATGTTCATTAACACTCGTTAACTCATTAAACACAGACTAACACATCTTATTATCACTCTTATCTTTAAAATACTTTAAAAAGTCATGTCTTACAACTAGAATAACAATAGAAAGAACATTACGTATTATAATTTACAGCAATTAGGAAAAAAAAACCTAAACAACAACAACAACAAAAAACCCACAAACCAAAACAAAAAACTAATCCCACAAACCAAGCAAGAGCTTTCATTTACAGCTCATTATTTGGGCTGTAAAATATTTAAGCCTTCTTCCACACACTGCCATTAAAGTGACCTACCAGTGTATGTAAGCGGTTTGACAGCTGCTATGAGAGTCTGTAACTAGAATACATTTACCTGCCTAGCCTTGTGTAGGATACCACATGCAAGTCATCATACTGGTTTACCACACAGAGAAGCCTTACCATGACCAAGAGAAGAAAGCATTTCAGTTGCCAGTTCTCGTAGCAAGGAACAAAAAGGCAAACAACTGAACAATAACATAGTTGGCAAGTGAGGCTCTTGTATCAATAGTTTGAGCAAGAGACTACTTCAGCAAGCAAAATATAACAATTTTGCAGAAAAGAGGACAATGGCAGAGGGTTGGAACTAGATAATCTTTGAGGTCCCTTCCAATCCAAATCATTCTGTGATTCTGGCAGGGGGGGTGACAGAACAGAAGATGAGATGATATGTAGTCTTCATACAACACCCAAAACAGAGGGCAAAAAATTTTGTCAATGTCTGCTAAAAGACACTGTCAACTTACATCAGCTTTTATTGTTTGTAAAAGTTATTTTTAGAGGAATCTAAAAGAACTATATTTAAGACTGAGTTAAAACTAGCCTGTTCACATTGCACAGTACTTCTGAATACTTCTGACAGTAGCTATTGTCTTTCTTTTATGACCACCTTCAAAAAAATCCCATTAAGAAAACTACACTCTTGAGATCAGAGAGCGGAGCTTTAGAAGTTGTTTAACAGCAGAGTGACTGCAACTACTACCCCAAGCAGTAACACGGATTGCAGAGGTCAGCAAGGGATGAAGTGGAACGTTCACTTCAATTAGTTTCTACTACCTGAAGTTCAGAACGTTCTGACAAAGAGTAACTTATGAATTCCATGACATATCCATTATCTACATGTCACAACAGAACACTGCAGAGACTGAAGGTTCTCCTGCTCTTAAAAACCAGCAGTCACACACAACATCTGCAGTGATCTCTGTCTTCATGACAGCAGCTGTCAATCTGAACAGCTTTTAACGTTGAGCTGAAGCAGAGAGTAAGGGGTGACTCTTTACAGAGATGGCTTTCTCCAGGGCACAACAGACCATGGAACAGCAAAGCTTTGAGGTGAGAAGAAAGGCATTAGCCATCATTCTCTAAGGGAAGTTCATTCCTGCCCTTTAGAAAAGCCACGGGTTTTGGCACCGTCCTTTCTCCACCCAGCAGACAGTGAGCCTATTTCCTCATTCTTAGTTGAGTTCTGCAGGTATGCACAGACCTACATCACAGCAGGGACAGACACACCAGCTCTGGGTTTCTCAAAGGAAACAAAAGCTCAGCAGCTTCAAGCAGAAAGTTCTGAAAACTTCTGCTTGAAAAAAAAAGGTTCTGTTTATATTCTTACATTCTTAGTAGCTGCCTTACAGCAATGGAGACTTGCAGCACACCACCAGCTTCAGGGAGTCGAAGAATATCAGGCACTGAAAATGGTAAAACAACACTGAGAGGTGTTGATTTTTCTTCTCAAAGTTTCTCTGTTGCCTACAGATCACCATCATGAATTCATGCTCCACTGCAATTAAAACTAAAATAATAATTAAAAAAATGCTGACAGCAAATCATTATTTAAGTAGGTCCCATATTTAAAGGATTGAAAGGAAAACGGTGAGAGTAAATTTCACTGTCCAGGAAAGAACATAACATGATCTGAGAGCAGACTTGGGGTGAGAAAGAAAGTTTATATTCACACATGAAACATGATTCTGCACTCCAACAATTCTTTTTTCCACACCCAACCACAATATGACCCATACTGGTCAGCTTCATCTCTACTGTCTGTCCACGAACAGCATTCAAGACTATTAATATGCTATAAAACAAATTTTAATTACACAAAATGCATCTAAATGTAATTTTCAAGCACACTTGATTTTGCTATGTAAAGTTTTGCTTCATTTTGCCCCTGTACTCATCTCCGGTGAAACCACTCCTCAAGTACTGTGTTCTGCAGAAGACAGACACTGAGGTGCTGGAATGTGTCCAGAGAAGGGCAACAAAGCTGGTGAAGGGTCTGGAAGGAACACAAGTCTGATGAGGAGGGGATGAGGGAACTGGGGTTGTTTAGGCTGGAGGCTGAGGGGAGACCTCATAGCTCTCTACAACTACCTGAAAGGAGGTTGTAGCCAGGTGGGTGTTGGTCTTTTCTCCCATGTAACAAGCGATAGGCCACAAATTGTGCCAGGGGAAGTTTAGATTGGATACTGGGAACAGTTCCTTCACTGGAAATGTTGTCAGGCATTGGAACAGGCTGCCTGGGGAAGTGGTGAGTCACCATCCCTGGAGGTGTTCAAAAACCATGTAGACATGGCACTTGAGGACATGGTTTAGTAGACATGTAGGTGTTGAGTTGATAGTTGGACGGATGATGTTAAAAGTATTTTCCAACCTTAAAGATTCTATGATTCTATTAAATGCATGAAGAGACACTATGACTCCATTTACAAAGACACAAGTGTGTCACCTTCCATTTAACAGGTATCTTTTTCAGTACTCTAAAGACTTTATTCTCGTACACACAAAAATACCCCAACAACTTGCTTTTACTCATGCTGAGTAAACCAACTTTGTGTAATACACCATTCAGTCTAATTTGGCCATACTACTGAAGCCTAGAACTACTAAAAGATTTAGGGTATGTCTACCGGGACATGTAATATGTATTTATCCTTTAAGGTGTCTATAAATGCACCAGCACTGCCTCACCCCCATCCTATGCCCATGGCAGTATGAACTACCTTTCAGAGAATAATCTTTGTTTAGTTTTCTAGGCCACTCACAGTATGATATGGAGAAGGTATAATCTGAAATAAATCTATGGATGACAGTAAAGACAGGTACATTTTATACTCCACCCCTTCTTAGATTTCATCTGTCAGATTCAAACCTGTAAACCAACTTCTTTATCCAGCTTCTTTAACCAATAAAAAAAAATTAACACAGCTGTTTACATCCATTCCCTGAAAGAACGAAACAGATGTCCTTAATTTTTCATATAAAATGTGGCCATGAGAGAGGGTGCTCATCTCTGATATTAGGTCAGTCCACTACAAAAAATGAAAAATATTCTTTGGCTCTCTGGGAATTCCAAAACCCATCTCCTACTTTCTGTGGGTAAATATATAAACAAACACTAATTAGAAAACTATTCACCTTCTCCTTGCAGTTGTTCTACTAACCACTGAACAGGACTTAGAATAGCTGAAAAGGAACAAGCATTACTGTATGAGTCAGTGGTTAGGACACAATACATCCTCCAGAGAGCCTTTCTGTATTTCATTTAATAACTGTCTAAAATTCTCTGTTGTTACAACAAAAATTCATTACAAACTCAGAACAGAGAATGCATACAGAAAAAACATGTTCTTGGGAAGTCTGACATTGTTCTTTTAACTGTATTTGTTAGGGAAAAAAAAAAAGGATGCAAATACTAAACACGAAAAACTGTCAAGAATTGATGGTTTGCCTGACAATTAAGCAGCTGACACCTTTTTTAAATGATGAAGCCCACCACCAGTGACACTGTTACAGTTCCGATATTAAAGTCTAGCAATATACCACTTTCTTCTTGAAAACCAAGTAGTTTGTGTTTTCTATCCCCAGATCTCATATGCTGGACCTCATATGCACCATATCTCAATGAGCACTAACACAAGGATAAACCATTTTCTTTTTCATGCATGTTATACAGAAGAGATGATAATGTACCTAATTCTCAAACAAGCTGACAGGAATTATTTTCATTCTGACAAAATCCAAGCTGTCGCAGAGGAACTGAAACACTGTGTTAAACAGGACAAAAATTATAATTATTCTCCATTAACACTTGATAAATTACAGTTATCTAACAAAGTATAAATTCTGATAATTCCTAAACATTTACTGACAAGTAAGTTTACTTCACTTGTATTGTTGCTTGTACTAAAGATTCGGTATCTTCATTTTCCATGCTTCAAATTAGCAAAATTTATTTACCCATATAATACATAATAGTTACCTGGGATTTCGGAGCGTTAGGTTTTGAATCTTTGGGAATGCCTGAAAGTGGCATCCCAGCAGAAGCACACTAAAATTATTAAGCAGAAATCTTGCATCACAATCTAATTCTGATTTCATCAACAAAAGTCAAAAACAGATACAGGGAAATTGAAGAAGAGTGTATGTAGGGGGTAAATGGTTAAAGCTCAAGCTTTTCTAAATAAGTTACAATGTTGGTATTCTTCGAAATACACCTCCAAGAGCAGCTTGATATGCTAAAAATAAATGTAGTTTCAAGAAAAACTGAAACTCAAGACTTCATGAGAGTATGACGCAAATTTGTACTGCTGACATATAAAGTCTGGAACAAAAGTGGTTGATTTATAGAAGCATTAAACAATGTAACATCAGCAGCTAATACACATTTAGATCTATTTGCTCCTTGTTTATCTGTAGTGGTACTACTGCTAAGTCCAGTAACGAGCTTCATAATACCGGAACAGGTCCACCGAAAATATTAAGTTTTGGCTCATACTGGCCTTGGATCAGAGTCAAACTGGATGCCATTAGCTCATCTACCCAGCTCATGCACCAGCTAGCTATATTTAACAGACACGTTTCTTCTCTCCCTAGGGTATCCATGAAATACAGAATATAGTTTTTAAATCCTAACAGCTGCACAAATGCAAACAGTATTAGCAATACTTCTTCTTTCTAAATATTCAATAATTACAACATATTTCATTTTTACTAATAAGCTTTCAGTAACTTTGGATAACAAGTGATCCTGAAGCACTCGACTGCAATTACATTGCTATAACAAAACCCACAGCATTTGTAACAAAAGAAAAATTACTACATATCAGTAATTAGCATAATTTTGTTCAATTAAATCTAGAAATTAAAACTTTATAATTTTTCAAAAGATCTGCATGTTACTTGTTAAATCTTATCTCCAAAGCTTGCATAATTCTACCTCACATTAATATACACTACAGTGAGACCACCATGTACCAGTTCTAAGTTTTCATTAAGAAAAAAAACATGACTCTGAACACGGTTATTATCATTATGCTCAAATTTTTCACTGTCTGTTTTCTACATCCTGAAACTTTTTAAAGCGCTGTAACTGTGCACTAAACATGCATTTTCTTCATAGAGGACTAGAGATATTTCAGCATTCCTAGAGTCTTATAGAAATAAGGTCCTGACACATTTTTTTTCCCTAAAGTGTATCTTCTGAATTAAAGCATTCTTCCTAGATCAGGCTTCTCCAGAATACATTCAACCGCAATGGCCAAAGGGTTCCTCATGTTCCAAGATAAAATCAAAATCATCTATCATTTTGTCTGCAACTCAAGCTGAGATAGCCGAGTACTCTAAAAATAGGGCTAACAGATGTGTCCTAGGATCTAAATGGACATAAATGGTCTTGAAAATTAACATAAACTGCTAACCTGCAAAAATGGTACATAGACAAGTTGCAAGTCAGGAAAATACCCATGAAAATCCTCACGTTGCAAGTCCAGCCTTTTGAGGAATGTGGGAAACAAAGATTAAAAACTCTTTACAGTATGTGTTTGAAAGTGTGGCAATGTGAATTTAGAGATTCTTTAAAGAGGAGGCATAAAACAGGTGAAGAATCTGTCTTTCAAAGTTTTTCTCAGAAGGTTACCATCAAGCAGAATCTTCAGCTCACTCCAGCTAACATGCCTATGAATAAAGACTGACCAACAACCAAAGCAGTATATATCCAATGTGTTTTATGACTGCATTGTACAAGTTTTATGTTTTTCTCCTCTAGCTGTTTCCTTTTTAAAATCATATCCTCATCTCTTTGCTCCATAAAGTTTGGTAGTTTTTTTTTCTAAAAAGATTGTTTCTTTAACGATACAGAAGGTTGCAATGGAAAAATAGCTATAAGAAAATAAGCTCATTATAATCAAGGATGGACTACACCATCTACAAGCATAGAGTTTGGGATTCTGAAAAACTGAAACATTTGCTTCCTACTACATAAAAAAGATTGGAAGCTATACTCGCGCTTAAAAAATCAGCTTGAGTAGCCAGTGCCTCATCTGCAAGCACTGAGCTAGGGGAAAGAGCTTACATTTCTGAAAATACTCAGACACAGAAGATGACCCATTTAGATTGAAAAGCAAAGCCATTTGTGTATAGAAGCAATGTGGCTATTTAACGTGGGAACTCTCTAACCTCTAGGCAGAGAGTGTATTTCATTGCTGTCAAAAGTGGGAGTTAAAAATTTTCAGGCCACAGAAGTATATACACTCATGACGATATCCCATTACTGGACCACTCACCCACCACAAGAAGGTCATTCTATGTATAGCATGGTATGCTGTATTGAACCAACAGATACTCAAAGAGATGGTCCACGTGTTTCAAGAGAATAACCTTCTAGCAACACTGATCAGATCTCAAACAAATAACAAGATAATAAACTTGCAATGAACCTAGTGTTTACCATAAGAAAGCCTATAAACTCATACGGATTTATCCGATATGGTAGATCTTAAAGAACCAATCCCATCCACCTTAACCGAAACAGAAAGATCAGTACATAAGGCATGAGGCAAAGCCTGAGGAGCTGCAAGTGTTCCTTTACCCCTTCGGTGTTAATGTCACTATCAATTTGCTTTCACTAATGCTGCTAAAACTTGCAAAGATCTGCATAACAAAGCCCCACTCTGAACTTTCCTGCAGATCGGAGAGATGACAGGAGGAACATAAACCTCTTCAGAGCTTAAGGGCATGTGCATTTGTCATCCTTGGATAAAATGATGTGTTTAGCAGCTGAGTAGCCACAGGTGTGATATGGAGGTCCCATTCTCCACTAACAAGAAAAAAAAAAACAGTATGAACAACAAAAAAAATTTTCTCCTTGTTAATTTCTTTTTCTTTCCTAGATAAAGAAAGTGGGGTTTATAGTTTGAAGTAGAATGGGTAAGTCCAGCTAGATGGGCTAGCCACACATAATCCAGAATATCTGGCCTCCATTATTGGAAGCCTCACAGGTGGTAGAAAGTATATTATTTTTAGACTGAATTGTCACCCTGTATTACAGAACTTGCTGAAGGTATATTTGCTTCAAGTTGACGCACATGATAAATGAAAAAAATGATAAAACAGCTCATTCTGTATATGAATGGTATGTATACACAGTCTGACATATAATGCTGTTCTTCAGCTGCAATGTAGATCCCCACAACACTGAATATTCTATCATTTTTCATGTACTTTCACAAGAACAAATTCAGACCAGACTTCCATTACCACTTCTTCAGTAGTCCAGGCCACGTATCACTTCTGAATTTTTTGTATCATAATTTTTCCTCTTGCTCTGAAGATCATAGAATCATAGAACATTTGAGGTTGCTCAAAGCAGGATCAACTACAGCAGGTTGCTCAGAGTATTAAGATGCAATAAATATCACTGTCTTGTATTACCAGCAGAGACATATCAGGTGGCCAGGAGGCAAATTAAGATTTCCCTCCCCAAGAATTACATGTTTTGCAAACCCCTTGTTCATGAGTGGAGGCTTCCAAAGAAGGAGCATCTCGACAAACTCTACTTCTATTTTTGGTTGTGTCCTCAAGCCTCTTAAGTTTCACAATGGCACATGGAAAAGTTCATTAATCACAGCCTTCTCCTTTAATATCAACAAAAAGGCTGATCCAGCTGAGCATAAAAGACCTCCCTAAGCATTTCTGCACATATATACAGTGGCTAGTGGCTGAACAAGATTTAACAAGTTAAGCATTTCCTTTTTTTAACTGAAAAGCTGACTCTGCAGCCATTTTTACAAGTGCTGGTCAAATACTTCAGTTCACACATTATCAAGTTATAAATGTCTTTTTATTTTCCTTTTTTAATTGCCTGAGGGTCTGTACAAAACTCAGTGTGGATGGCCCTGTTTTGTCTTACGATGAGAACCCTTTCTGGAAAACTGCTCTATCAACAATGGCTTTTCAATAATGACCCTGCTTATCTGCTATATCTGAGCTGGCAGACAATCTATCTGAACCCATGGTTGCCATCCTGAATGTGCCTGACTGTATAAGACTCAAACCACAAAGAGTGTCATGTTGTAGAAATACAGGTGACAACTTTGATTTTGGTTACTCCATAGCCATTCCTTTAGAGGTTGCAACTGGGTGCTGCTGGGAAAACTACTCTAATACAGTGTTTAGCGTTAAGTATTATCAGTAAAGTATTTCAGTATCAATCCTTCCACTTTTCAATAACTTGTGCATCTATTATGTAGTCCTGATACTGGAGAAAAGGGTTAATCTGAAAGAAGACTTCATCCCCAAAAAGGACCCTCATGTTCCTTTGTGATACACTTTCAGTATAAGCATGCTGGATTGGCTTAAGTATCTCTTCACACATCAATTTTCATCCACGGTTTGTGTTCAAACTGGCCATCCCCATGCTCCAAGTCATTTCCATACTCAACATACAGTTATAAGAATTTCTCCCATTTTCCCCCTGATTTGGACTGTTTCATTTTCTGTGAAATAGTTTATTACTTACATCAAACAGACAAAAGCTTACTCCAAAACCCAGAAACTACGGAATTCATTTCAGCTACAGAAGACCAAGAATACCTCACTCCCATGAATATTAATTTACTCGAGAAGTCATCTCTGGTAAGAAAGAGCAAAGTTCAAATTACTGGTTGCGAACAAATAAAGCAAGGAGTTTAATCTGGCTCCACATATTCAAGAAAACTAGTCTAACGTGGAATGAGATACATACATACATGGAGATAAATACAGGTACACAGCATGGAAACGGAAAAATATTCAATCCCCCTGTCCTTGCAGAAAAAATTATGGCTCCAATAAATTGCCTTTTACTGAATGCAGTTTCTTTACTTTTGCATCTGCTGTTGGAAAGCATAAATTCATATGCATTTCATTCTCTTGGGTAAATAATTCCAATCTTTTCAAACCCTTGAAAAAACTCTGCCACATCCTTTATATCAAACTCTCTACAATACTGTGATTTAACTTTCTCAGACTAATTGACAGTTAATACAACACTTTGAATAGCAGATAAGAAATAAAGAAGTTGTATAGAATGGCAATTCCTTTTCTGTGCTTTTTTTCCCCACTTCTGATTACAGCTCTCAACTGGGTAGCAATACCTCAGCAAACCACGATGACGCCCAAACTTTGTTATATCACTAGTTAATTTAGAAACTTTTAAGACACATAAATGGCATCTTATTTTCTGCCTCCAAAAGATGCTGTTCTGCATATAACACCAATTCAATACCAATCAGCTTTACCTATCATCCTACTGCCCTTTCACACAGCTTGCTTAATACTCCTCAGGTGACCTTTGCAATATTTCTGAATTAAACAGTTTTGAATCCTTGGTAAACACTGCTACTTTATAAATCAAATTTTACGGATTGTTAATAGAAAATGTTGAACAGCTCCTGATTTAAGACAAAACATTAAGCCTTCTATAACTTAACTTTTATTTCTGTTATTACCCCTCAGAGATTTTTGCGATCCGTGAAAGTATTTTACCTCTCACATCACAGCTTCCTTAACAGCCTGGTGTGAGGAACCTTCAATTACACCTTTAAAAAGTGTATGTAAATTAGAACGCTATTAAAATTTAATCTGTTCTGCTATTACTGCAATCAAAATCCCTAGCAGATTAGTGAGGCGTGATTGTCTTTGCAGAAGGAGTGCTACGTTAGTAACACCAGTCAGCACTCCCGAGTCTATTGTCAATCTCTGTGCCAGCATAGACCTCTACCAGTCGCAGCTGTGACTGAGGGATGAGAACTACACGAGACTGTCTCCTCTTTAAGAGGTCCCAACCATTCTCAGACCTCTTTCCCACACAGAGTTCATGAGATCGCTTGCAGAGAGTATTGGAAGCTCCCCTTCAGCACACTGAAATCTACTGACCAATCTCTACCATATTGGACTAAAGTACACTGAGGTTCTCCAAATTTGGAAAACAAGAGCCAGGTAGAGAACAGAGACTCTAATAATACTCCCAGGAAACAAATGCGGCTTACCATGGAGCAGAAAAAAGGGGAGAGGGGAAATACAATGCCCTAGCTATAAGAAATGCTTCAAAAGAATTTAATGCCTTTTATTAAATGCAAAACAAAAATCCCACCTGGGTTTAGAATAGATTCTTGGTTTTTAGTAAGGTTTAAGTGTCAGATAGTTATGGCATTCATAATAATCTATTTCTGTACATAGTCTGCTACTTCTGTATAGAGTCTGCTGCCATGTCATAACCATAGCATCTAACTAAAAAGTCAGTCACCATCAAAGGTATAAACTCATTAAAAGCGATCCATTATTTCTGCTCTTCATAAAGTGCTTTGTTAAAATGTAACTACCTTTGTTATTCTGTTGTTCTTTGTGTGTATAAGGTAATCTATTGCACAAACACGTTAGCATAAATAAGCTAGCATTCAATTCAGCTTCCCACCCACCCCCAAAATATAAGCACCTAAACAGCATACATTTCTAAAAATGCATTTCTTTTGATGACATTCTATGTCCTTTAAATGATATCAAACATTTTTCAGAGAATTAAGAAATCAAATATTCAAGATACGAGAATGTCTCTTACGCTAATTATTTTCCTGGAAGTCTGTAATTAATGTTTTTCTGCCTCTCCGACACATTCTTTGTTCCACTCATGTTACAAGATGCAGGTCACAGCACCACATAAGCACTTTGAGTAGTCTGAAGAGTCTACACAGCTTCTGACCTCCAGGGACAAGGTGGCTCTGCAAACAAAACTGTTTTGTTTGCAAAGTCATTTCAAATACATATGACAGCCTAAGTTGCTCGAGTCCTATTCCCTATCTCTTCTGTCTTTGAAACCATGTCTCGTAAATATGAAATGCATAGCCTGTAATCTGTGTCAGACGACCTCCAGATCCCTCCCAAAAAACTTAAGAGACTGATTCACAGATGCACTGGAACACACAACTCCTATTGCAATCTGGCGCCTTGGTATCTTTAAGAATCCGGGACTTAGTCCAAAAAAAACAAAAACTGGAAAAGAGGTATTACCACCCTTGCAGCAGACACAGGCTCCAAGGTGGTAGAAAAAGCAGAGCCAGAGTTATAAAAGGTGCTTTGCCCTCCAAGCAGTTAAGAGTACATTAAGATGCAAGAGACAAACAAGCAGGAGGCTATAAAAATGGCCCGATCTGAATGCAGTAACAGTAACCTGGTAAGACTTCCATCACGGTACCTTTTCTCAGCAGCCAAGAATAAAAGGTGAAAAAACCACCCTCATTTTCTCTCAAACTCTGTATTTCCTACAAACAATAGGGCCTCATATTTTAGTCCAAAACTCTGTCAGCTAAGTATCTTGTCTCCTTTTTTTTTAACTTTCTAATTATTCCCCCCAAACTGCAGTCTTAAGATCTTGGTGGATGAGAAGTGAGTGTACATGTAAGCAGGCTGATAACAGTGTAAGAGTGTTAAAAAAAACCATATATAGAAAAAATAGCACAAGCATCATATGCATCATCTTCCAGAGAGGGGAAGAAAAATGAATGGAAAACAAAGGGTACAAGAAAAAGCACATCCATCATGGAAAGCAACAAAGACTATGAAAGAGCAAGTAAAGGGAAAAGAAAATAGGATAAAACTCATTAAAATCACAGACAACTATTTAACTATCTACTACAGGGAAGGAAAGACTGATGTGAAGGAAAAATTGTGGACTGTTGGATTAAAAGCTAATATATTTTATCCCATTTTTTAAAAGAAATTAATTTCATGCACGAGTGTTGGGGAAGGTTCCCCCACTTGAAAACTGGCTAGCTGAATTCAATCAAATTTGACAGAAGGATAAGAGTCTCCAAGATAATTGCCTAAGAAAACGGTAAGTTCATGAAATCAAGATGCTATGAGTGTCCTGACCGAGGGAAAAGCTGCACTGTGCATTAAGACCTTGTTAGGCATCCAATGATCCACAAAAGGATGAGACTAAATATGTTTCAAATATGAGTGGGAAAAATCCATTAGCGCTTACAATCATCTCTGAGATTAAAAAAAAAAAAGCCAAGAAGCCAGATTTTTACTAATTAAGGAGCTACTCTTTAAAAATACTTCTTCCTCTTTCACCTGGGGAAAAGAAACAATACATAGCAATACTTGGTGTGGTATTCACCACTGGGAATAGTAACATAAAAGTGTCAAAAGACCCTTTTTATGTGCAGAAGTGCAGTACAAAGTGGGAAGGTTTTATCTTCCTTCCTTCGGATAAGTCAGAGAGGCAAAGTGACTGCAAGGAAAAACAGCAGTGGAAAAGCTGGATGGAAAGAAAAGCCAAATAACCCAAATCACCTTCCACCCACTCCTTTAGTCTGCCTTCAGAACCAGCAGCACCCAACGCATAACATAATACATTTTCTGGAAGACGACTAAAACAGAATGTACTTACAGCATACAACAATCGACAAGAAGAAACGCTTAAAAAGCCATATCGCTCTCTGGATTTGCTTTATACCAACCAACCCCTTCCAGAATTCACAAATATTGTTAATAGTCACTACATCTTAACATGTAGTTGACAGGCTGCAATTCTTAGGCTTTTTCAATAAAACCAGATTTTAGATAACCACGTATAGTACCCATCTACACTTTTACAGCATAGCCAAGTCAGTATTTTATACTCAACAACAGCATCTGCATGATCGCTAAAAAAAACAAAAAAAAAAATCAATCTCGGCTACAATTTAAGCAACTAGAAACTTCAGGCGGTATCCTACTGAATGCCTTCTTGTGTGTTTGCTTATACACTACCCTGATCGTACCAGAAAGGCAAACAATTTAAACCAGTAATCAATTTTCATAGGTTCTACAATGAAGGAATCTCTAATTCCAGATGATTAAATTTTACTAGCAAGCAACCTAGGATGCTTGGACACCACGTAGCTGAACATACTGAAGCAAACTACCCAAGCTTCATCAATTAAATATGTTCAGTTCAAGGATAACAAAGCAGAATCAGTTGCATCATCTTTAGCACAATTCTCCCGATATAGTATCACAGACCAGTTGCATAAATAGATCGTGAAATATTTCACTTTTCAGGAAGCACACCTCTCAACTTCAGACGACACCAAGCATCTGCATGCCAAGAGGGAAAGGAATGCAGTCATATGGAACCAGTTAACAAATACAGCCAATAAACAAACAGACTGCAGTGGAAGACACACTTTTGATATTAATAAGCAGTGATTCACGTGAAGTGTCATATAGCTTTCCTTACGTGTAGATGCGTCATCGATATATTTAAGAGAAAAAGTCAACTCATTACCATACTAATTGCCAGTTACAGGTAGCACGTTTCAGTATGTTGGAGATGGGAACAAAAGAAAGGTCTTAGTGTTGAAAATGTGGGACTTTCACCTACACTCCTGATTCTAGCATGTAACGAGGAGGCATGTCCGTGTTTTGTTAAACACATCTAAGTGCAGCACCTCGCTCCATCCACTCCAGGGACACTTTCTATTAGCCCTTATGCTTTTACATTTTTTTACCCCCCTCCCCCCCCTCCCCAAAGAACGCAAGTTCTATCTCCTCAAGCAAAGAGCATTTATTTAAAACCGCGACCGCTGAAAAATGGTGAGGGGAAAAAAAAAACAAAACAACAAACCAACCCAAACCCCAACCCAAACTGGAGCATTTAAGCTGACTGAACGCCACTGTGTGACAATTAGATGTCACTGTGCGTTCACTTTAATTTCGAACGCACATGCAGCACGAAAGGAAGTCACAGCAACGTAGTGCTCCAGGTGCGACCGCATGCAACGTATATCTATAGATATAAAATATATATATATGCTCGGCACTGAAGCTAGTCCCTCGGCTCTGAGGCTAGCCCCTCGGGTCTCCGCGCTCTTTATTCCGTCCGCGACCGAGGCGGACGCAGAGGAAGGCGTTCGACTGGCTGCAGAAGTTGGAGACCTACGTGCTCCTCCTGCTCGCCGCCAGCTGCGGTCCCCAAGCCAGCCTAACAATGGTAGCAGTGTTCCAGCGGGCAGATCTGACGCGGACGGATCGAATCCCCCCGCTTCCCAAGGGCGAGCCCGCCGCCCGGCCCCACCTCTGCTCTCCCGGGCGCCGGTGCACCCCAGCGGCGCGGCCGGCCGGGATGGAGGGATGGGATGAGAGGGGAGGGCGCTTCGTCTCGTCTCACCTCAGCTCCGCTCAGCCCGGCCCGGACAGCGCTCGCACCTGGCAGCGG